>JAVDPK010000325.1:69177-81640 GCA_034780415.1 Cichlasoma orientale | reverse complement strand
ATCCCCCCCCCCCCCCCCCCTTGCAAAGCCAACTATCTTTGCACACAATGATCATAAAAAAAATTATTTCCCAAAGACTGATTATGCATAATGCCTATGTGGACACAGAAAAGATGTAAAACTTATGCAGCATCTTAGGTTTCAAAAGGACCAAGGGAAAATACACAAGTTTCAGAACTGGATGAAAATCAGAATCATGTTGATCTGAATGTTAAGCAAAGCCAGATTGCTCCACAAAGCCTCCGAGTGATCGATTGACGGAATGGTCAAGCTGCGGACGGCAGACGGCTATTGAATAATTTGGCTGCTTTTAGCTGCAAGTTCTTTCCAAGACACTATATATAATATAATAAAAGTTGAAGATTTCATAGAGTTTGATACAGCAGCGCAAATGCTTTGTTGTGATGCCAATAAAACTGTGAGCAACAATTGACTGCACTCACGCTGCACTGACAAGAAGAAGATATATTTAATAGGTGCAGAGGTGAGACAATTTAAGAGGAGGTAAAGTCTGTGTCCTTCCAAATGAACCTGTTGATTTCATCATTCGGAGCTTAAAGCTGTTTATGAGAGGAACAATTTCAGAGTGCCTTGCGAGTTTACAAAAGTGTAGTATGTCACCATTGCTATTCTTGAAAGCCATAAGCTTTGTGCGCTCTAAAGCCTTGGATGTAATGCTGACAGACAGCTTGCTCTCTCCCTCTGCTCCTCAACAGTCACTCATGTCGGCTAAAATAGAAAGGAAACTGTGAAGGCCTCTGTTGTGTTAAAAAAAAAAAATGCTTGTGAGCTGAAAGATGTTGTGTGAGTCAACATGAGAGAGAAAGAGTGATGGAACATGTGCGACAACGTGGCCGCTCTTTGCGTTATGTGTAAAAAAGAGTGTAAGCACAGGCTGTGCATGTGTCTGCAGCACAAGTCAGACAGAGAAGGGGGAAATACCGCTTAACCGAACCTTGGAGCACAACCAAAAGCCACAAAAGTAGCTCTGAATCCAGCATCCCTGAGCCATGCAGAGATATCTAGCAGGACAGAGCAGAGCTGAACAGAACAGTGGTTCTATTCAAACCAAACCATTTTTCCCTGGCACAAGTCTGAATGGGTATAAAATGAAACCGCTCTTTTTTGCAATCACAGATTTGTCAGGAAAAAAAGTGAAAGCAGAAAAGAAAGCATTTTCCTTCCGTCCATAACAGCAGCCATGGACCCTATGTGTCTTACAGTTAGATGCAATGAGATTGAATTTTACTCTATAGCTACAAAAATGTTTGGGTTACAGCTGATTGGGCCTCACTTTTTCCTGCTGAGACTGTTTTCTTTGCGGAAGTACAGAGGACTGGAAATGTTTCCCTCAGGCGGAAGAATAAATTCACCCTTTTTACTCTGCCCGTCTTCTGTCCGTCCTTTTTTTCCCCCGAATACTTCTCCAAATAGAGGACTCCCAATTAAAACTACTAACTCTGAGAATATTACCTTGAACTCGTATGTACAATCAGAGACAAAAAACAACCACAGAGAGAGCCAAACAAGCACGTTTTCCTGATTAAACTGACCCCATGAGAGAGAGAAAAAAAACATTCTCAATAAATAACTATAATAACAACCTCATAACAGAGGCATGGTTAATCCTAGATGGAGTTATAAAACCTGCAGAGGTAATTATTCTTTATCCTCACTCTCAGTCGCTAGTCTGTCTCCACCTCTGTGGGTCCTCCCCTCTTCAGTGACTCATCACAATCTTCACATATCCAACTTAGTCACAGGTTGGATTTCTCTCTCAGGTGTTCTGACTTATTAGGGTGTGTTTGAAATATAAATTGTATTTTCTTCGTGAATAAAACTAATATGGCTTGAAAATGCCTGCAATAAATAACAAACAGAAATAAATGGTAAATGGACTGGTTCTTATTTATGCTTTCCTACTCTGCTTGAGCACTCAAAGCACTTTATATAGCAGGTCTCATTCACCCATTCACACACACATTCATACTAGCACATTTTCCTATGTCTAAGTGCTTTCAATTTAACCTTCCCACACACACACATTCAGAGTCCAGTGAGCACATTAGCGAACAACTCGGGATTCACCATCTTGCCCAAGGATACTTTGACATGCAGACCGAGCAGCCAGGGATCAAACCACCAACCTTTCAATTAGTAGATGACCCGCTCTTCCTCTTAAGCCACCCCCAAATAAGTGTGTGGAGGAAGGGATGGCATAGAACGCATACAAATATGTAATTACAAATATAAACATCTACAATGCACGCTGTACATTCAGTCGCACTGCACAATAGATATTTGAGAAGGTCTCACAGTGACTTACAGTGTTAAGTGCATGTCTACAACCTACCGGTATATAAAGTTATTGACAAAATCCATGGCAAGGATCCAATTTAGTGCTTCCATTTTATCACCATTTCAGTCAGCGCGTGCGATGAAAATCATTGTTGCTTATGCTCGTCATAACATGAGCACTGCTACACTACTACTAATTACCAATACATTTTAATCTGTGTGAAGTTTGCATGTGCTCCTTGTGTACTATGGCTTCCTCCCACAGTCCAAAGACATGCATGTGGTTAGGTTAGCTGGTGATTCTAAATTGATCATAGGTGTGAATGTGAGTGTGAATGGTTGTCCATCTCTGTGTGTTAGCCCTGTGACAGATTGGTGACCTGTCCAGGGTGTACCCTGCCTCTCGTCTTATGACAGCTGGGTTAGGCTGCAGCAGCACAAGCCCCCCACCCCCACATACTGAATTGGATAAGCAGAAGATAATGGATGGATGGGTAGATGGATGGATGAAATACATTTTAAATACGGGCTAGTTTCAAAGCATTTTAAAAGTCACCGTAAGTTAAAATATTCTAGAGAACTAAAAACACACTAAAAAGGCCCAAGATCACACTGAACATTGCTTCTTCTATAAAACTGCTCTTGTAAAATAATGAGTTTTGCATGACTTCTTGAAAACCAGGAAGATGAGAGTAGAAAATGATGTGTTTGGGGGGAAAATGAGGGTGGGACGTCTGTGGAATTTAATTGAGTTTAAGCAAAAACAATTTGATTAGACTTCTGGAAAAAAACAGATTTTTGGTTAAACAAAAAAAACTTATAATAAATAACCAGAGGTGGAAGAAGTACAGGCATTCTGTACTTAAGTAGAAGTACAGATACTTGTGTTAAAAAACACTCTGGCAAAAGTTGAAGTACTGATTCAACTTATTTACTTAAGTAAAAGTGAAAAAGTTAAAAAAAAAAAAAAAAAAAAAAAAAAAAAAAAGGAAAAACTCCAGTAGGATTGACTTTTGTGTGTTCTGGTTCCTTCATTTAACCTCAGATCGGTTTGATGTTTGAAAAATAAAAACTCAAGTAAAGTACAGATACCTGAAAAATCTACTTAAGTACAGTAATGTAGTATATGTACTTCATTACTGTACTGGGGCATCCACCATCCATGCCAAAATGCCAAAACAAAAGGAAAACTGCTAAACAGCACGTTCTTACACCTATTAGTTCACATGACTCCAACAGCCACCGGCAACATTTCTGTCACAATTCTTTATGGATGTTACCTATTTATTTGGTCCTAAAACAAAATAATTTTCCTAAATAAAGCAAAATTATATTTAAATATCCAACTGCACATGCCAAATTAGGTGCTAATGAGACTTAAAACATTTAATTACATCTCATAAATTCAATTCATAAATAAATTTCTAATTACATTCATCTGAGGCAAATTAATACATTTTTGAAATTCATATGCACTTTGCATGAAGGGTATAGGTCTCTTGGAGACAATTATCTGCTGTTAAGTAACAGTGGGTGAGAGGGAATCAAACCCAGATGGGATTTTGGCACGTTGCAGTATTTGGGAACAAACCCAGGAAAAGAGCTCTTAACCAAACTGCAAACTTCTTTCTGTGCACCTCCCAAACGCCTTTTTTTCCTGCTCCCATTAAAAAAAACTAGTTCCAATCAGTGCAGTTTAACAGGTTAAATGACTTGTCTGAACATGTAGAATGGAGACTGGGGGCCATATGAAGTCCTGTTAGGCTACAAAGCACTACATCATCTCTGCTTTTAAATTCTCCCTTTCTTCTCTTCAAATTCCAAGTCCATATTTGAACATTTCTTGGCTTTTTGGTTAACTTTACCATTTAGTAATGTTAAAGGAATTTGGGCATGTTTTAAAAGCACAGTTTGGAAAGCATCTTGTCTTACGGATACTGATAGATTTATTTGGATAATGATTTTTCTTTGTAAGCTCGACCAGAGAACTCATTCATTTAATTGGATGTGTTTACACATAATGCATTTGCTAATGGATAGTACTGCCAGTCAAACATGACACACATCTTAATGATTTGCTATTGAGCTACTAATTACTCTTGTTTTAACATAACTAAAAGACTGGTCCACATATATCAACTCAGGTTTGCATTGGTCTCCAATATGAAAAAACAAACAAATACTTCAAAAGGATTTATTTCAGTCCTCCTGCATTTGGCTGTAGTTGGAGCATTTCCATGTGATCCTGTGACACACTTGGAAGATACAGTATAATGATTTCCCCAGAGACCTTACTCATTAGCCGTTTATCCTGAGGCTCCTCTCAGGGGCTTTCAAACACTGAAAAACAGTTACACAACTGATCTTATTATGGTGAAGCGCCTGCTATTCAAAAACTCCCCTCATGTGATGTTTGTGAGCAGCTGTGGTTAATAAATGTTGCCACTCTGGACATTGATTGACCAGTAAAACATCAACTGGACAAACTATTTTCAGATTTTAAACTTTTCCAGTCTACCTGAAGAACAACATCTCTAAGATCATTAGCGGGATCTGGGAGCTCCATATCAAAACCATCCATTGGTTAATACTTCTAGTTCTTTTTCATTTAGTTTTATCATACGTGGAACATTAATTAAAGTCACTGCTGTCCTTCTGTCCTAACAAACCACAGCTAGTCCCTTATTAGTAATTTCTCTCAATAGGATAGGAGGAGTTAGAGCAGAGTGGGAAAAAAATGAATCCAAGAATAACATGGAAAATTATCAACTTGAATATCAGCTGGTTGACAAAGAAATGCTTTCCAGAGTTTTATCGAGGCACCTTTAAAGCCAGTTTTAGCAGGAGGGGCTGCATGAGTACATCTTCCAAAGAGATTATTTATACCAGATTTTCTTTTCTTTGCTGACTAAATGGATTCTTTACAGATCACTGGTCTCTATTTACCTTGTGTCAGTCTTCATCTACATTTGGTTGCTATGCTTTCAGCAATAGAAGCATTTGACTTGTGCAGTCAGCACTTTTCTATTACAATACTCAATTCATTTCAACTGCACAGATGGATAATTAGTTGATAAAATGAATTATTGGATTATTTATGATTCTTTCAGTGACTCCAGAAAATGACTTTATATGATGAATGAATAATGGTGGATTGTGTAACTGTAGCTTAATGCATCTGTTGCTGCACTTGCAAGTTGTCCTGTAACAATGTTCTTGCAAATCCCTCAGCATCCCTCAGAAGCAGACAAGAGGGCTTGTGACCAGCTGGTGACTGCATTCAATCTTTAAACAGTCTGCAAATGTCTGGGCATAAAACTGAATAAGCACAATTTTCCGTTTCTTCACCAACAACTGGTACAATGTCTTGACATGCCTTTAAGGAGGGAGCTTTGCTACACTGGTAGATCTATTCACCAGGAACCAAACAGCCTGTAGCTCTTGAATACTCCTCAACTGTGATGTGTTCTGTATATTTAAGACTTGAAAGAAGCCTGTGTGCAGGGCCAACCTCTATTCTCATGAAAGGGATGTAGCAGATGTATGCAAAACATGGGAAGAGGAAGGGGCAAACCTGAGTCAAATTTGTGGCACAGATGTTTGCATTAGAGTATGCCACTTCCAGGCTGAGGTGGCACACAATTTCATATTTACTGCATGTTAGTTGCTGCTGGCGTTTTCACTGTTGAAAGAAACCTCAGTTATAAATTCAGGTAATAGTCTGCAGCAGCTACATGACACATTAATGTAGCCAAAGTAAACGGAACAACAAAAGCAGAGACTGCTAATGAGAGTGGAAAGTATTTAAATGAGCTTGAGTTTAAATGTTCTGCACACACTGTGCAGAACACTTAAGTTGGATGTCTAAAGAAAACAGAGGGTTGGAAGGGTTGCTGGATGCAAATTAAAAAAACATGGCACTGAGCTGTGCAGGTGTTTTCCGATTTTCCTGCACAAATTCTAAGAATTTCTGCAGCTTTACCGTTACAGAGGAGGTGAACAGAATTGTGTTGTTCATAGCGTCAACAGAAAAAGTTACATTAAAAAAAAGATAAATAAATAAATAAAAATCAGCCACAGTGTGTTACAATGGGGATTTCCTGGTGACTCAAAGACAAAACATAAAAACAACTTTTTTGTGGATGACATTTTTTGCAGAAAACAAAATGTGAAAGAAATTGTTGTTTCTTTTCGAAACAAACAAAAGTTATGTTTACATTCAGTGTCATCCTTGAAGCCTGACAAATGTGTACAATAGCATGTGGTCTCATCTTACTGTCAACAGCCAACATTTAAGTGCTGTTTTATGGACTGTACCAAAGAGCACTGGCTGGTACCAGACATAAACAATCAGATGACCCCCCCCCTATGAGCAAGCACTTGGCGACACTGGGAAGGAAAAACCGTGAGAAGGATAAACTACCTTTTAACAGGAAAAAACCTCCAGCAGAACCAGGCTCAGGAAGGGGCAGCTGGGGGTGAGGAAAGGGAGACAGGACAAAAGACACACTGTGGAAGAGAGCCAGAGATTAATAACTAATAATTAAATGCAGAGTGGTGAGAAAGTGAAAAGAGGGTGAGCAAAGCACACTCTGTGCATCATGGAAAGCCCCCAGCAGCCAAAGCCAATTGCAGCAAAAGTAGAGGAGGGTTCAGGGACACCTGATTCAGCCCTAACTATAAGCTTTATCAAAAAGTAAAGTTTTAAGCCCAATCATAAAAGTACAGAGGATCTCTGTGTCCCTAATCCAAACTGGGAGCTGCTTCCACATTAGAACGGCCTGAAAGCTGAAGGCCCCGCCTCCCATTCTACTTATAAATAAAAGCCTGACCTACACGCCCATGCTATGGTCTCTAAGTACAGTAAACTTGACGTGATAAATTAATTTATCAAATAATGTAATATTTTATTGTTACTGAGTTACAATTTGAAGATATCAAAATGAGTTTATTAAATATCAGCAAAATTAGATTTTATTGTTGTGAAATAAAAATTGCATGATACTTTTATCTGCTTCAGTTCAAATCAGTTGTGTTTATATAGCTTCAAATCACAACATCAGTCACCTCAAGGTGCTTTATATTGTAAGGTAAAAACCCTACAATAATGCAGAGAAAACCCCAACAATCACATGACAGCCTATGAGCAAGCACTTGTCAAAAGTGGGAAGGAAGAACTCCCTTTTAACAGCAGGAAACCTCCAGCAGAACCAGGCTCAGGGAGGGGCAGCCACCTACCGTGACCAGTGGGATCAGGGGAGGGAGACAGAATCCACACATACTGTACTGTATTTAGAGAGTGTGATTTGTGCTAGCATATCATAATTTTGAAGTTAGCCTGTGGTAGGTGGTTGCCAAATAACAGGATGATGTCATATAGATGAAAACCTTCGGGGGCCAAGTTTGGGTGCTCAACACTTGAATGTATAAGAGGAGTTCGTGGACAAAGACAGTGATTTTGTGTATTATAGTAAGATATATTATGACCGTCATGTTGTGCAACCACCTAACAATGGGCTAAATTAACCTATTTGTCACGTTTATTTTCCTATAAAACCACCGTATCACCTTTATTTCCAACTATAACATCTCTTTCTTTCCGCTGCTCCCTTATTCGCCATAGTGGACGGCTCTGCATATTTGATTTGGCAGATCTTTACACCGGGTGCCCATCCTGATGCAACCCCCAAGGAATTTAGGTCTCCTCCTGGTCTTGAATTGGGAATCATTTGCAATTTAGACAAATGAGTACAGAACAACATCTGCACTGTGGCGATACTGAGAACAATATCATCCAATTTATCAAAGACTGAATTTAAAGGGTTTTTTTTATGTCTCGAAAATGTGACACAGTAACAATATCACATTACATCACATCATCTGACAAATAAACTTATGAAGTCAGGTTTACTGTATTTAGAGACTGTAGTATGTACTAGTATATCATGATTTTGAAGTTTTTCTTAATCTAAATGAGATTCATATTGTCATGAACATTGTTGTGCATAAAGACAATGTATGCTGACATAGCAGAAGATGACACAACTGTTGGAGTTCATTCTGTGGCTTTTAGTTTGACCTTCCGCTATCTACCCATTTTATACTGAGTGTGAAAAGCCCTTTCACTTTACCGCTTCTATATCTGAGGGGTCAGTGAGAGGCTTCCTTTGTCCAGACAGTGGACAATAAACACAGACTGCTTTATCGTGCCAATCTTTCAAAATAATAAACGACCTTTTCTGCCAAAAGATAAAATATATCAACAATGTCTTTCCATCAGTGATGGAGAAGAGCAGTGGAGGACAACATACAATGTGGTTTGATCACACACATACTTTATAAAGAACAGCACAGTGTAAAAGATTTTCCTCCAAAAGAAGAAATGTGTGCCATACAGGCAAGAAAGCAGGCTTGGCAGGCCTTTTTTTTTTTTTAACCAAAAGTGAGTCATTGTGGTCTTCCAAAAGCATTCCTCTGTTGTGCTCCATTTCCTGAATTCCTTTTTTGAAGATTTTTGGAGCAGTTAAAAGCAGCTGAATCTTGTTTTTGGTCTAAATGATTTCATTATGGGAAATTTTTTATGTTTTTGTTTGTAAGAGGAGCTTTCACACAGTGTGTTCCTTTAGGAAATCAGGAACAAACAGTTTCACATCAACTTGCACTGCTACTTCTTCATAGTAGTGCAAATCGATGGGAACCCTGCAGCAGGCATCTGCCTTTACTTAATGAATCAGATTCGACTGCATTTACTCTGAGAAGGGCTGCTGCTTTCAAACAAGCATTGTGTAATATTAAAAGCAGAAAGAATTAGGTACTCCTGCCTTGAATTATATGATCTGAAGTCTCTCACGTTTAGAGAAACTATCAAGCATTAGAAGTAGTATTACGTTATTCACTGCACAAATATTAAAGGAAGTGAAGGCTGTTATAGCGAACTTTCTGCACTATATTTGCAAGTACAGGTCTATGTGAGCTGTTAGATGTGTTTGCCTGGACAGCATAAGAAATGTGAACTCTGATACCTCAGCTCTCTGTATTACTCATTCGCCACAGTGACCTTAAGGGTCTGGCCATGAGCCCGAGGGGTCTACCTCCAGAAGATAAAATATGCCACACATTCATTGCTATTATTAAGTTACAGCTAAGAAGATAACCTTAACTGCCACCAGGAAAAGATCAACAAATAAATATAATTCATATGATGTCAGTTACCCATATATGTTTCATAGTTGTAAAGACCGCATTCCTTGCTTTAGAAATGCCCTTTAAATAAAGTACTATGCTAAACTGATACACTAAGCTTAGAGTATGAACTTTAGTTGAACGCGATGGTTGCATAAGCCCTTGTTTAATATTTCAGTTTCTCCCATGGCTTTGTATATATTTCTCAAACCCCCAGAGGGTGAAAATAAGGTAAGCAATGAGGGGGAAAAAAAACAGAGCAACCTCTCAGGTGTCAGGATGTGATATATGCACTTTTTATGACGGAATATGCAGCCACTTTCTACGCTGCCTGTCTACTGGTAATGTTCTCGGGTTACGAGTGATCCCGTGGAACGCTAACTGTAAGCGAAACCGTTGACAGCCTGTAACACTGAGTGACAGCTCAGGAGCAATAAAGGTTGGGTGGATTTGCACGAGCACTAATTTTACCCAGTGCGTGCATTAGTGTCAAAGCAGGTCAAGTCTTTGTCCTCTCACCTCACGCACAAACAGTCCTGTTGATTGCAGCTGGGGAGAGGAGAGCTTGTAATATTTTTTTTTTATTGAGTTAACAACATCACAAACTCTCCCTCTCAGGGACTGCACCAAGCTTTGGATGGCTCATTGGAGAGTGGCGGCCTCAGCTGCTCTCCTTCATAAAGACCATCCTCTGGGTATCTAGTTGCCCTGAGGGCTGTTTACTATGGGTTTGAGAAAGTGCAGGTGTGATGGAAGTTAAAGTGTTTTTCCCTCATCCACCACAACCAACCAGGTGCATTTCAGATAAACAAATGCAGGATGGGAATAGTTTCCTCCCCAGCTGAAGAAGAATATAGTTACAGCTCTGACTCACAGCTCGTTGCCCTGTGTCTTCCAGAAGTAAGTGAAAATGATACGGACACTTCCTCTTTCAATCCAGTCATTTGTATCTGTCTCCGTGCTGTCCCTCTGTGGGCTGATAGAGTATTAGGCATTTGGAGCTGCAAAGCTTCTAGAGAGTAATCAACAAACAGGATCCTTAGTCTGAAGTATTTGGTGTCGTGCAGCCTTAGATCCTAATGTAGTTCACGTTCTTATCATTAATTAGCCATCAGTGGCTGTTTTACGGTCTTACCACCTGCTGTCCATGATAAACTGAATCACATTAGGGAGTAAAATTGCTTCACCAGCCTGTTCACCTTTGGCAGTTCACACTGGTCATCTGTTTGACCTACATTTTTAGCACAAGATTTTCCATCAAAACCTCTTACATGGAAACCTTGAGCCCACCAACAATCCCCCACTTGACACAGACTGTTCTTAGCTGTAACTCCAACTGGCCCAGCTGCTGGATTGTGAATACAAGCAACATGCATAGAGAGAGTTCATCTTTTATGAGAAGGTCCTGCTGCATCATATCGGTAGTCTATTTAGGTCTGGGCTACTGGCAGGGACTCCGAGCAGGGGCTTAAGAACCAAACTTAGCACAAGAAGCCACCCCTCTGGGGAAACTGATCACCAGAGAAAAATGTATGCATTCAACTCACTTTTTTTTTTTTTTTTTTTTTTTTTATTGTTTTTATTCCGTGTATAATGGGAATGTGGGGCAGAGACACAGGAGGTAGGACAGAATGTTCTGGTTTCTTCTCATCTGAGGCCAGAAAGGTTTTGGTTCCAGAAACCAATCCCAACAATACCATCTCATACAATCTCTTAAAACAAAAAATAATAATTAGTGAGCTGTTTTCATTTAACAGAATAAAATTTTCAAGCACAAGCTGTTCATAAGATCTGTTGCAAAGAGGTTTCTTTGATGTAAAAACCCATAAACATAATCTGTAGCTGATATTGTAATTGCATACACCTGGTACTAGTGCTAATGATGATAATTGAAATGCAGTAACTAAAATGTTTGTTTTTTTTAAATAGATCAAAGTAGGTATAGCCTGAACTTGAACTCGGCGTCTGACATGTTTTCAAATCTTAGCTTTAAAACACAATTTGTTCTCATTGATACTTTTCATGTTCTGTGTTTTAGTTCAATCTAGTAGCTAAACCCTGACTCCCAAAATTTATACTATACAATTAAAGTGCGTTTTCCAGGATTATGTTTGTATGTGAGTTTCACAAATAATCAACACGTCATTGCTATTTATATACACGTCAAATTCTGTCCCTGCTATTACAATCTTGCAGCCAAATTCGAGACTCATAAGACCAGGCAATGTTTTTCCGATCTTCTATTGTCCAATTTTGGTGAGAAAGTGTGAATTGTAGCCTCAGTTTACTGTTCTTAGCTGACAGCAGTGGCATGTGGTGTGGTCTTCTGCTGCTGTAGTCCATCCGCTTCAAACTTCAGGTTGTGTTGTGTGTTCAGAGATGCTATTCTGCTTACCTTGGTGTGACAAGTCTTTATTTGAGTTACTGTTGCCTTCCTATCAGCTTGGAGCAGTCTGCCTATTCTTCTCTGATTCTGGCATCAAAAAGGTATTTCTGCCCAGAGAACTGCCACTCAATAGATTATTTCTCATTATCAGACCATTCTCTGAGAAGGCTGTACGAGGAAATCACAGTTTCTAAAGTTCTTAGACCAGCTCATTTGGCAACAACAACCATGCTACATTCAAAATCACTTTCTTCCTCATTCTTATGACTGGTTTGAACTTCAGCAGGTCATCTCGACCATGTCTACATGCCTAAATGCAATGAGTTGCTGCCATAAAACGCTGATTAGATTGTGTTAGCAAGCGGTTGAACAGGTGTACCTAATGAAGTGACAGGTGGGTGAATATCCTTGCTTTCCTACTGTTTCTCCTCATCAGGCAAACAAACATGTCTTAAATGATGTTAGATGATTCGGGTAACTTTAAATGTTGATAACTTTATGAAAATATCTTTTGCAACCCTGTGAAGGAGCTTTGAGCCGCATCCTTCACTATATAGGTGATGAATATTTTTACCTTTTTCATTGTCTGAAGACTGA
>JAVDPK010000325.1:44200-66573 GCA_034780415.1 Cichlasoma orientale | reverse complement strand
TGTTGATGCCCCCCCCCCACACACACATTATAGTGGCTTCAGATGATTACCATGCTTCTCCATGACGGAGGAAGAAAAAAAAAATCCCTATTGTTGAGATGTTTAGCAAAGTTAGGAACACACTGATCTTTACTCTTGTAAAGCTGTGCAGTGTTTTATAACTTTTTGGCTCTTTATTTTGTTTATAATCAGAGCTTCTATTAAACTCCCAATGCCAAAAGTCCATCTTGGGTTCCCGGTTTTCTTGCCTAACGCTGACACATGGGTAGAATTCAAACCTGGCAGAAATGGCTAGAAGGTGATAATAGGTTCTGGACAAGGGTCATGGAACCCTCTGGAGGCATGGGCAGCTGTCTTGCCTACGTGCTCATCTTCTCAGGCTCCGTTTGGTTGGCTGTGCTGAAAACAAAAAGGACGAGAGACGCATCCATGTAGAGAGGTGTCAGATAAGCTGACGTTAACAGCGACCGTAAAGGTAAGCACTGATAGCGGCGGCATGGTGAGTGCCTTTTCACTTTCTGGCCAAATGTGATCATTTATAGGGTGGGAAAGCTGGATGTGAAATGACGGCCCAAAGTGAGCCGAGCATTAAACACAAAAATAAAACGACTGTAAACACTTGTTGCGTTTGACGGTGATATTTGTGTTGAAGGATTTGCAGCTATTGAAAACCAGCCTTATATTCCACAAATTAATTTTCTTGTGACACAACAAGATGCCAACAGGAGACATGTTAGAAGTTTAGCAAATGCTATGAATGCTATAGTAACTTTACAGTATGTACAGCATAGTGTACATACTGTAAAAGGTATCCTTCATTGTACTTCTACTGCATGACAGATGCAAGTATAACCTCTTTACTCAAGTACATTAATTTATATAAATCATCAAGCTCAGCAAGTATTTCTCTCTTTCTTTTAAAGCTAACATTTGGATCTCAGAATTGCGCAGGTTGCAGATTGTAGAAATTGAGCTGACGCAGACCCTGGAAGGTAGACTGAACCGGCACAGACTGTGTCAACTCGCTTGAATCACAGTGACACTGGTTCTTTCGCAAGCTGCAATGTTTTATTAGCACCGGGGGTAAAGGATTTGGTTATTCGAATATGGGTGTTGTGAAAGACCAAAACAGTTTTTTTTGTCTTTAGAACAATTGTGGCTTTATTTTGAAGAAATTGCTGCCATGGTGCCCTAAAGATAAATTACGCCCTGATTCAGCCAGAAAAAGAATTATTAGAAGAGTCTGGGTCTTTACAAGAGGTAACCACAACCAGATGGGTTATATCAACGTACGCTTATGCAAAAGGACTGGCAAGGAATCATTTAACAAGCAGTTGTTTGTTTCTGGCAATATGTTTGTGTTTACCTAAAACTACTTTGTTAGATTTTAAAGAGCTGCAAAAATAAATATCTATTCTATATCACATTAATATTTGAACAGTGGGGCAGCTGGTGTATTTTAAAAACAAACACACTCCAATGCAGTCAGACATACTGAGAGATCAAGTCATTTCACATGTTCCATCTGTGTAAAGGCATTGGTAACATGTGGCCTCGCAAGCTTCCACAGTCCACCTCTGGGGGATTTTAAGTGCAGTTATTAGAAGTAATGCTGAAGCTCTATGCGTTCAGGCATGTCAGCAAGGAGACGGACAGCTCCAACAGGTGGGAAGGATATAAAGTAGGAGGAGTATGAACTCTTTTATCCAGGCACAGAGGGAGAAAGTGGTGTCAAAGGGACTGCCCAAAATAACTTGCCTGGTGTCTGGATAGTGGTGATATGATGCAGAGCTGCTGAGAGAGATGGATGGGAAGGGGCCACAGGGCACACTGAGTAGGTGCTAAAGGAAGGGCATCTCAGCAGGCTGTCAAGGTTATATGCTGTCAGGGAATGTATTAATATTAATATTTTAATATATCCTTTTACATACTGTATTCTGCTTAACAGAATTTTAACAAAGTTAAGAATAATCGGTTAACCGGGAACATTTTTAGGTTGTTTACATTTGTGGAAATGCACGTGGAAGTGAAAAGATTTTTACCAAAGTTCATGGCAGTCCATCCAGCTGTTTTTTTTTTTTTTAATGACCTCAAAACCACAAATGCAATCTTCATTATGGTGCTAGAGGAAAAGGCAGACCACCAAAGTCACAGTGATTTCATTCTCTTGGAAACAAAGTCTGTGAATAATTTCTAATGAACACTGCCATCCAAAGAGTCACACCACGGCTGCAAAGTCGAACAATTCTTTTATTCATACTCTATCATTAATGTAGGCGCATTGTTTTGTCCAACTGCAGAAATGCTGAATGCTGTAATAAAACCAATATTTTACTCCCAAAAAAAGTGGAAATTGCTGTTAAATGATATGTTAATGTTGATCTTGCTGTTTTAATATAAACATGCATAATTTTCCCAGGAGACTGGTAAACTTCAGGCTGAATGGCCAAAGATTGGGTCCACATAAAGAGACAATAAATATCTGTCAGTCACTGTCATGATATTAAGTTTTGAAAACAGTTGTATACTTTATAACAGACATGTTATTTTATACAAAACTGTTTTGAATACACTGCAGAGCAAATGTGAGTTGCTTTGGCTGATTTGCTTGGCTTTTTCAAACAAGGGCCGTTTATCTGTTTACACTGGGCTCCGAGAGACTCATAACTCTTACATCAACATCTAAAAAATTATGCAAACACATCACTTCCTGTATTATCATGCCCGCATCTTCTGATCACACTACTTATAATTTCGATTTTACTCGACCATACAGCGTATTCTGCTGTCCCATTTTCCTGGTAGTCACATTTTGAATTAACCAAATGAGAAGGATATGCAGGCAATGCTTGCACACACTGGAGCATTAAAGGTTGAATGAATTTGCATTGCAAATACACCTTGTGGCGAATTGACACTAAATATTAACCCTGGATAGATAAGATGTACAATGAAGATATATTTCCACGACATCTGTGCGCAACTACCGATACAGAAGCAAGTTTTAAACAGGCAGCGTGTGCTACCGTTGACCAGTTCAAATATATATATCACTGACATGAAAAATATTTTTTAAAAAATCTTAAATGTCAACATAATCATATGGCAGCACAAAATGAGGAGCCAGCTAGACTGTCACTGTGATATCACTGTGAAAAGCTTTATTTTGACCCCACCCAGGCTGTAGCAAAAACAAAGGAAAAGGCAGTGAAAGGAACAGATTTCTTATTTAAAAGGGCGCTTTGAATAGTTAGACACATTCAGACCAGCAGCTCTACAGCTTTGTATTGTACAGTTATATAAACATCAAATTAAGATTCTGTATATGGCAGTATTTCTTAGTGTGGCTTTTAAGCATATTATCACCTTGTAAATATTTATCTGGCCTACATTAAGATGT
Organism: Cichlasoma orientale; assembly: GCA_034780415.1. Lineage (NCBI taxonomy): Eukaryota > Metazoa > Chordata > Actinopteri > Cichliformes > Cichlidae > Cichlasoma > Cichlasoma orientale. Next base: position 63,173 of record JAVDPK010000325.1, on the reverse strand, counting down.
AAGGGAGTATCCGGAGATCAAAGGTTCAAATCCAATAGCTGTCTTCACTTTAAGTCCAGAAATCCTTAAATGTACTCGTATGTCTAGATGGAAACAGTAGCTGATAGCAATATTTTTTTATTACTACACATGTTTGGTTTCTATTAACAAGCCACTACCTTACTTGTATTTTGGTCCACGGTAGCACTGAGACAGTTTCTGTCTACAGTAGACACTCCTGTAAGCTACTGTGCTGTGCATATAATAAGTACAATAATTGGTTTATGCAGCTCATAAATATGCTAAATTAAGTTTACACGGCAGCTGGATGAATTATATCCCTTTGTACCATTATAAATGTAAAACATATGTAAAATATGTAAAACATTGATCCTGGGAACAGGCGCAGAAACCCAGAAGAGAAGACATCCAACTCTTGTGTTATGTGTAGCTTCTGAAAACTCCCTTACTGGCTCTTTTTTCTGTTGATATGTCCAAAAAAACTTTCTGGATACCTCTCACCTCGGAACCTCCTACACAAAGATCTTCGCTCAAATTTTATTGTGGGGATGATCATTTGTAATCCCCTTTGGAATGTGAATAACCACAGCCTTCACAGACTGATGGCAATGATTTTTACATGCAGTAAAATCTCACAAGTGCTCCCAAAATAGAAAACATCCCACTCAAAAACACAATTCTATAAAGCATCAATGGAAAACAGTAATAAACAAACAAGATGTACCACTGGTCTCTGCAAAATAAACACTTTCAGGGCAATCTAATACAATTACAAGCATATTTTCCAAAACATGTTGTTGGCAGGACAGAAAACACTCTGATACGTGTCACGAGCACTCAAGATACTTCCCTGAAACTGCTGACAGCTAATACCATGCAGTATATATTACATTATGTGTTTTAAGGTGAAGATCTGAGAAATAATATCAAAGGCAACATGTTACAGATTATCTTAAAGAAGTTAACGCAAAACTTGAAAATTGTTAATAGAAGCCCGACATATGTATATATTTTATGTTATCTTAAAGATAATGCTAAGGAGAAAAATATATTACATGCTAATAAATGTCTGAGATCATCAGTGGTTAAAAAGCAAAAATCCTGTGAAATCCAGTCGTACATATTAGTATATATATTATTTGTATATCAATTTCATAGACAGTCTGATGTTCTTTATGTCAAATGAGCATAACCACTTCTATTTAATATTGTACGGATGACCTGAAACTCATTAGTATTCAGAGAGCTGAATAGATCTACTGTTCCCAGTGACTTAGTCATAAATACAACTGCAAGTCATTAGACTTTTCCCTTTTCCCTTGCCAGTCATCCTTTTTTCCCCTCTTTCCTCTGTTGTTATGAAACTTGCTATGGTAGGCTGACTCAGAGCAGCATTTCTTACAGCCAAGCTGATTTCAACAATCAATTGGACGCCAGGTTATTTGGTAATGCTGCATTCGTCCACTGAAAAACAATATTTCACCCCACTATTTTGATTATTGGTTGTCAGTTTATCCAGGGGTTTCTTTATGCCAATTACAAAATGCATTTATTGTACATCAGATATGGAGGGAAATGGAGCTCAGCTGTGTTTCACATCCCTGCAAATTGCAAAATGCTGTTGAAAGACCCGGAAAGGGCAGGAGCCTTTATTTCCAAGAATATAATAAATAAGGATGTCAGTACAAAGGAGATTTCCTGCTGAGGTGAACATTAAATGGACAGCTAGCGGTAGCAAACTTAGTTAGCAAAGTATATCCGTAGGCTGTATGGCTGCAACACAGACATACATGCCTGCCGATTAGTGCTAAGATAACATACAATTAAGGTGCTATAGTTTCTCTTACCAAAACTGGAGCACAGAGTTCTTGGTTGGGTGGTTAGTACAATTAACTGCACAGCATGACATTTTATTTGTCATATAATTGCATTCAAAATGCTCCAAAGGGCACCAACACCACAACCACAGTCAAGAGCTCAAGTTTCATGACCTGCCTCTGCATTCACCTGCCAGTCAAACTGGCCGCATACCTAACATTCACTGTTTAAACTAAGAGGCAACCTTGAGACCTGAAAAATGAAGCCCGCTTGAAGCTGGCTCCAAAAGACAGACAATCCCCACAGACCCTCACATTAGAAAAAAAAAAAACTTAACTGAGCATTCCACCCCTATTATCCAAATATGGTAACTCATGGCTCCAAAAAAATAAATAGCAAAATAAAAATAAACAAATAAAAACAAAAAAAATGGAGGCAGCAAAACAGTTGATGTTTCAAGAAGCAGTGTCCAAGTGGGTGACCTCATGGTCACCATATCCATGTTGTAATCATCGGTTACTGCAACGAAAGTGTAAAATCTCAAGTGTTTCTTTTTAATAGGCAGATATTGTTCTTGCTGATTAGTTGGGTATGCTAATGTGGTATGTGTGGGATGGACACATTTCTGGAACCAGCATAAAGTGACTACTAGAGGAACAGCAGTTTTTGCCACTTCCATGTTGGTTTCATTGTTCTGCTCCACTACCCCAAGAATGGAGCTTGATAAACGCTGTGCTGAACAGTGCAACAGTTCAGCACAATAGCTCTTCTATATAAAAATATCTCTGCATATCTACATCTCTATCAATCACACACAAGAAAAATGACGGGAGCAGTAAACACATGACAGACTTCATGGTAGAACAGTTTATCTTAATGGCATTATCTGTGCAGGCTCACAATAAAATACAAGGATTAGAGCAAAGCAAAAAAAATGGATTTTATTACTGCAGTTCATGCTGTCAACTAGCTGGTTACAAAACGAATGATGAGTCCTTAAATGAAAAACCTAAATGCAAAAACTGCACAGTGGTGATAAAATAAGCTGCACAAAACACCACTGAGTAAGACAGAAGCTGCAGCAGCTTCGTGTAGGAATACAAGCTTAGTGCAGTGAACTGTAGTGGAGGATTATTAGGCTTCAGTGACAGAAAAAGGGCGTCAGACACATTAGGCGCTGCCTACAGAACTCCCCTCTCGTTCGCTGTAAGGTAGCGAAGGTGTTTTGACAGATGGTGGCGAGAAGGCGGAAGGAAATATGAACCTCTGAGCAGCACGGAGCTGTCACACACCCTCCCTCTAAACACCGTAGACATTAGCCGACGCAGACACTCACACACTTACACACATAGGTCGGGCACATCAGTCCAGACAAGCTCGCCAAGGAGTAAAAGTCTGCACTCATTTCTACGACATTATACCGGGGTTCCTGAATGTGACGCGTCAGCACTGAAATACAGCGCGGTAAGTAGTTTCTATTTTCTGGGTCTTCCTATTTTTTGGCAACAGTTTTGTGGAAAGCGAGTGGGAGTTATAGAAATAATATAATCTAAAATAAAAATGAAAGACGAGGCGCAGCCGACAGTGAATGAAGGGGAAGTTGCGCACCACGTGAATCATTCGTGGCTAAATAAATAAATAAATAAATCACCGTATGAATTCTTTGCCGCGAAATACTGCTATGAAATATTTCTCGGCTCAAACCGACCTTTAAAGTAGGCTATAGATGTGTGATCAGTAAATGAGTGAACAGCAGTTTTTTTTTTTTTATCTTATCATTGTCTGTCTTTGATATGCCATGTTATTTGCGTGAGATTTGAATTGCTATGCATATGATTCGTGACCATAGAGATGCACTGGCCATCGCATTCAGGACATGGCCACTTTGATATGCTGCCTCTCTTAAGATCCATATAGCTGTTGTCATCATTAGTGCCCCGAAGACTGTAATTTTCCAAAGTGCATCCTCAGACCACCGTAGATTTAATGGGAACTTCTGTAAAGTGAGCCATTTAATTTTACCAGTTGACTGTTGTTTTTGGTGGTTAGCCCAATGAAAGAATGACTATTGTGATTATACGTTTCTCTAAGCTGTCCCTCCACCTACAGTAAACAGCTCCAAACCGGAATCGAGCCTGCCAAGTCACATATAGCACAAAGAATTGTGCCTCATTGTCTGTGTGAATGCTCATCTGTTTGGGGTTTTAGATCCAGCTTGCATCTATTTCTATGGACCACAGAGGCAAAAAAGTTTGAAACTATTACTAAGCCTGTATCCTGCTGGACTGCAGTATCCTGGTTGAGGTTGAGCCTCCTTAACAAACACAGATGCACAGCCCACACACCCACGCATCCACACCCACACACACAACAAAAAGGTGTGCCCGTGTCCAAATATGTTGTTGTGCACCGAGATGGCAGAACAACTAATTGAGTTTCCATTCGATTTTGTCTGGGCCATCTACTTTGTGAACTGTTTGTATAAATCAGTTCAGCTTAAAAGTGTAAATGGACATAATTGCCATCACCATGGTGCCTTCTTTTGTGTTACTTTTAACAAACAATTCCACCGCTCATAATTAACAACAGAAACAAACAGTGCTGCCTGCTTTGTATAGCAATACCAAGCCACAAGAACACAAACAACTGAGTGTATTTTGGAAATGTATGGCGAAAATACAACTCATTTTCCAGGCTGTTCCTAACTTACCAAAATAGAGAGGACCTTTTGCTGATGAGTTCCCTCATGTATGCAGGAGAGGTCCATAACCGTGGCGATGACAGACAGCTGAGAAGTATGTCATTGTGAGGATGCCACTGTGACACTCTGCCGTCCGCCATTTTTTTCCAGTCAGGACTAGATTCATGTGGACCACAGAAACTGCACAGTGGTATTTGTTAGTCTCCAAATTACTGATTATTGTCACGACAGTAAAACTGGATGAATAAAGTCCTTTAAAACAAAAAATTCCCCTCCCGATAAGGAAGTGACGTTTGGTTAGGACTCTGCAGAAAGTTAGCTGCAGCTGCTTGTGGTGAAGCTCGGTGCCAAGTTGAATAGTGTTCTCATTTGTCGCTGTGGAGGATTAGTAAAGACTGATGTAGGAACTCTCAGCAGCAAGTCATCATTTGCCTTTCTAGCAGCAGCAGTAGCTCCTTAATGACAAACAAATGTCAGACGACTGTTAGTGAAGCTTTTTTTTTAAGTTAATAACTGACTAAGAAAGCTCAAATCTTAATCCCATCCTAAACAGCACTGCCAGTGACTTTGTTATCCATCGACTGCTAAGAGGGAGCGCCATATTTCAATAACCAAGCATTGTGTCAGTGACAGTTGCCGTGGCTTTTTCGGAAATAGAGGGAAGAGTGTCTAAGGGGCACATATAGATAGCAAATGCTATTCCAGCTGCCACTGTGGCGTGGTACACTTAATGATAGGGCAGATGACTGAGCGTTTCTCCTCATACGCTTTGAGCTATGTATCATGTTGCTGTACCATTGTTGATCAGAGCTACTTTTGCCATTACATGAAATAAACAGCTGATGAGGATTACACAGCTGTCATTCTCTGCTCCAAGGGGAGCCCTAATCGTGTGTCTTCATGCACGTGAACGCCAGCCTGTGTTAAACGGAGACATTTTTATGTTGCTTATTTTTTGAGCATATCTACTTAGCATGCTTTGCTCTATCTGCACTTCACCAGCATTGTTTATCTAGCAGTTGTGCTGCAGACCTGCTTTTCTAGTTTGGCATGCTGTTCGTGCATAGTTGTTATAGAAACTTTGCTATGAAAAAAACACTCAGGATTGAAACCTGGGAGGACTAAAGTTAGACCCGGATTTGCTTATGAGCCGAAAAATAATGAAAAAAAAATCTGAATGGTTGACACAAACGTAGTTGAGGTTAGCAGATGTTGAAGCGATACGCTCGTGTTTAGGATATGGTTGAGGAAGCAGACACAGAGATGAGTTCATAAATTCAAAATTTTCAGTGTAATAACATCTGTGTGCATTTGCATGCTGCGTGTCAGTAAGCATAATGGTGTTCAGAAATCTTGTAGCGAGTGATTAAAGACCGTGCTTCCTACTGCCTTTCTGAGAGGCTGCAATCTCAGTGATTAGACTGCCGACCACACATTGTGGAGCCGAGACAGCTGCAGCTGGTTATCAATTGGACTTTCAGGGTGAAGCTATTGAAATAGATCTTGCCGTCTTCTTCTAGCGACTACAGGGAAGACACAGTGCTATGGTTGCACAGCTAAATGCCTATACTGTGCATACATGTTGCTGAAATTATGTTCTGGTGTGTTAATAAAGCAGGTTTGTGGAGCTCATTGGTGGGCAGATTCTGCTCAAACCCATGCAAAGTGAAAAAATGAAAAATGCCCACAAATGATTGAGTTTGTTTTAAACGCTTTGTTACAGAAAATGAAAAAATAATCATCTTCAGTTCAAGCTTTCCTCAACAGTTGGTTACAAAGGCCAACATCTTTTCATGGTTAAAGCAAAATTAAGAAGGTTGTCCCAATTTATTGATTTTACTGTTTAGCCACCAGATGCTGAAAAGAACCGCATCTGAAGGCCTCTGCTGAAACTTGCACAGTAAGCTAAACTCAGCGTTAACTGTCTGTTTAGGCTGGACTTTCAGGAAATTATTCTCTGAGAGCCAAAAAAAAAAAAAAAAAAAAAAAAAAAAAAAAAAAAAAAAAAGAAGAAAAGAAAACAGAAATGAGGAACGTGGGAAGTTCATAGAGCACGAGGAAGAGGCGGGGGGAGATGGATCTATTTCAATACTCTCCAAAATAGTAGTGGGGATGCACGCTGGGACCACCATGTGATAGCGTGCGCTGCTTTTGAAATCCATGTCATGTGTAGTTGCCAATTTCCTCCTTCCTAAATCCCTGAAGATGACTCTCATAATAAAAGATCAATTACTTGATCCCTGGCTTTTATTATACTCTGAAGATCATATGCCACAGATAATGCCCTGTGGACCTTGGAAAGGGCTAGACCCTCTTACTATAGAATTGCAATTAGGGCAGTTTGCAACTATGGCCCTGAAGGAGTTGAGAAGAACCATCATTTGAAGCTTAATGTTGACTGAGGTCTGCGTGCACAGACCTTTCAGTCCAATGAGAACATTGCTTTGGTGTTGGATTCATAGCAGATCATTAACCACAAGCAAATAAATGCAGCCACAGAGCAAATCAATTGTTTTGCATCAATCTAGTTTTGTGAAGTTGAGGTTAAATATTTAATGTTGGACTAGTCAGGTGTGAGTTTAACAGTAACCAGAGCTCTTAAACTATGATGAAAAGGCAAAAAACAAAAACAAAAAAAACCAAACAAAGCCAAAACTAAATGAGAACTTTGTTACTGTACATTTTACGGGAATACGTCTACATTTGTTTTCTGTAGCATAAAAGTGCATGTCGCAACTTTTGCATTTATAGAGTGGAGGCATTTAATACAGTTAGTATGGCTTTTATGACTTCCTCAAACTAATGACTTATACACAACATCATAGCATAACTTTTCACATGTAACTTACATGGCATGCACAGTGAGTCTGGTCAAGTACAGTGTAAATATATATATAATTTATATACTATAACTGAAACAAGTTATTTTATATGCAAGTGTCAAACATTTAAAGAAATGCTGAGGAGTACAAAAGGAAAAGGTTTTTTTCTTCTCCATTTTTTGGCTTTATTTATTAAATGTTTCGACTTTTACTTGTGAGCAGTCAACAGAGAAACATTTCTGTCACCAGTTTTATATTATTTTATGTTGCTCTGCAAGTCTTCTTTGGTAAGGGAACCACAAAACAATCCATCATACTGATAACTGCATTTCTGAGTAATTATTTTAGAATAATTTTGGTGGGCTGAAAAGATAAGTAGTCAGGTGACTGACAGAAGACTGCCCTCTATGCAAATGATCAGTGACTAAATAAAACTCCTTCTGTTTAAACCCTACACTATCACAGATTGGCTTCTTCCTTTTTCACAGCTGTTCTATTTCGTCACCCAGCTTTAGCTTTAAGACTATTTTTGAAGCGCATCTCGGAGGCTTTATCTCTGCTGAATATTTTCATTTAGGGGCTTTTTGACTCGGCTTTCTTAAAATTTGTTTTTCCTTTCTTGTATTGTTTGTCCACCCGTTTCCTCAAATGAATAGGTGATGTCATAATCCTTTTTTAAACACGCACTCTGCATATATTTCCAACAATCCTAACTTGGCTGTACAACACTTTTGTGTGACAGTTTGAGGTAGGCTGAGCGCAGTGATGTCCAGATCCACAAAATCAGCCTCGAGATCTCGGAGCCGCTCAAGGTCCAGGTCAAGATCCCATTCCACCTCCCGCTCCAGGAGTCGCTCCCGGTCTCGGTCCAGGAAGCACCGTTATAGGTAAGAACAATCCTCCTTTCTCAACAGCTTGCTCCTCGATATGCTGCATTTGCCTTGATTGCTAAAGATGCACCCCGGTTGCCAGATCTGACGTATTAAAGTAAAATTTAAAAACTTGATCTGTGTAGGAAATTGTAATTTCAATCAAAGGACTTGGAATGCAATGTGCAATAAGATTTGACTTGAAAAAAAAAAATCTATTTGTGTATTTTTGGTTGCCATCTGTAGGATTTAAGGAGTTTGGTTTTCATATGAGTAGATGGAGCTGGTGGAGCATATTAGAGCCTTTGAGTCCTACCCAAACTCTTGACTCAGCCTCAGGATCCACAGGAAATTAATATCTGAGAGAGAGTTCAGCTGCCGGTTAGTGAATTTAGTTAAGGTAGTCTATTATATTATTGCACAGTGACATATGTGAATGGCTTTGCTTTATATTTCACAATATTTAGGGAGGCATTTGTTGTTTGTTGCTGTGCTAATAATGATCTGACTGAAGCGTTTTCTGCTGACAATGACGTGCATTTGGGAAGAATCAGTAAGGCTTCACTCTGATGCCTTTGCTGTTACTGGCGGAGTGGCACCCGCATGGCAGTAAAATGGCAGGCTAGCTCATTTCCTGGCAGTGCTGCAGCTTGTATTAAAATTAGCATAAAGAAGAGTCATGGAAGGAATCTAATGGTTTACTCTTCTTGAACCCACCTTGCACATGTGAAAATGTCTTTGTGGTAAGGCACGCTGGTAAGGCACAAGTTTGCAATCAACAAAGATTCAGAAAAAAAAACAGAACAAAAAAAATAAAAAATTGAAAAAAATCCCAAAAACAAATGCACACATAAACAGTGGAAATGCTTATTTTCCTGCATTTGGTGGGCAACATGTTAGAAAAAGAAACAGAGGCCAAGTCAAAGGGCACTTAGTGGCAGTTTGAAAGGCTGCTGGTTGAGCACATTTAGTGTATATGTTGTCAACTTTAGCCAGAGTGTGAACGTTAAACTGTCTCTTTCCAACATCACTTTGCCTTATTTTAACACTGTCACCCCATTTACTAATTAAAGCCACAGTTTACAGAAATACACAGTCAGAGCTCGGCTTATTTTCTTGCTCACTGACAAGCCATAGCAGGAAGTTGAAACAAGTATCTGCAACAATTTGGTGGAACAGATTAGTCATTTGTGTCTAAATTTCCTTTTAAAAATCCTCTCTAAACCTTCTGAAAAGCCCCTGTAATTGGCCGGGATAGAGTCAAAGGATTCAAGCGGTTGTAGATTTCCCACCCTTATACGGTCCATGTGACTCCCTGTTCCACCAGAGCTGGCCAGAGGAGATGCAGTATTTGTAGTTCGCACTGTGAGTGTGCAGTGCTGCTCATTGCGCTGCCTCTGTATTCCAATGAAAAAGCACGCTAGGTGAGTTATCTGCTTTTCATAGCTCATTCAGAACAAATCTGCATGTACTGTGGTACAGTTTTAAGCTGTTAATTTGGAATTTTGCTCTGTTGTATTTTGTAGGTTTTTAATATACTTCTAAATTACTTAATACGCTTAACATTTTAGGAAAGTTTTGGGAAAGTTTAAATATGAACACTGAACTGCTACTTTTTTTTTTAATGTATCTTTAAAAAAAAGTTGCTAAACACAGTTATGGATTAAATACTTTGCACTACTACTTTGTTCGAAACAGTCACGCTCTCTAATGCACCAGTGGAAAGCTGTGGACAGAGTGTTGAAATGTACTTTTAAAATAGCATGTTGGTCTGATTAAATTGCTGATTTGAGAGAAGCGAAGAACATACTGTTATAATCTCAAGACTCGTGTAAAAAGTCCTGGCTTAGCGTGCTGTGGAACACTTTTTATCTGAAGTGCAGCAGCGCCACCGTGTGGTCTGGTCTGGCCTTGCAGCATGCTCAGCGACACACTGAACTTTGCTTTTCTCCATGCATTAACGTAACATAAAATTTACATGTTTCATATTTTCACGGAAGTTAAGGATTGTTTTCAAAATATTAAGAATTATTTTTTTAAATAATAAAGTTTATTTTGAAAATAATCCTTAATGAAAGGCGTGTGTTTTTTTCTGTGACTATACTAAGTAATATTTTTGCCAAAGTAGCACATGGCTGCCAGATACACGTGGACTGCCATGCATGAGATGTTTTACGGTTTGAAAAGGTATACAATTTCAAAATTTTAGACCAGTAATAAATTTTGTTTTGGAAACAGTTTCTGGTTGTAAGTGATCATCCACCTGCTCCAAAATATACCATAATGTCATTCTATGCTCATTTTTCTTTTAAAAACAGCAAATCAAAGGCTTTTATGATCACCAGGTTGAGCTGCTTGTTTTGTTTGTCACTGGGCTAAATAATCAAGTATGTTCCACCTTCTTTTCTTTAATAGCAAGCAAGCATGTGTCTGTCTTTTGTTGAAATTGTGTCAGATCTAAACTGAAGTTTATAGTTTCAGGTAGTGATGTATTCTGTTTGAGGGGCTGTTTCTAATTGGGGGGCCAGAAATCATTCAAAAAATGTATTTCTGACCAATGCAAGCTCTTTAGAAATTAACTTAGTCCTTTCTTTGTCTTCTTTATTCTTTCATAGCTCTAGATCTCGGTCAAGATCAAGATCAAGATCAAGATCAAGATCTCGATCTCATTCTCCATCTTATAACCGGGAGAAGAAATATCCGCGGGGTTACCAGAACAGTCGGGAGTTCCGGGGCTACCACCGCGGCTTCCGTAGGCCCTATAACTTCAGGGGTCGAGGACGGGGCTACTTCCAACGTGGACGCTACCAACGAGGTGGAGGTGGCTACAACAACAACAATAACAACAACTATCGCCCCAACTGGAAGAATTTCAAGAAGTATCCTCAAAAGCAGCAGCAGCAATACAATCAATATCAGCAACAACAACAACAGCAACAGCAACAACAACAGCGGCAGCAGCAATACCAAAACCATTCACAAGGACGCTTGCAGAAACGCTCAGGGAGCTCCCCTCATGGTCACTCTCACCACTCTGACAGATCCTGTTCTCCTTTATCCAGACACTCGCATCATTCTTCCTCCTCCTCACACTCGTCCTCTCCCAAATGCAGGCCAGCCTCGTTGCTCGCTAACCAAACCCCAAAAGATGTGAAAGATGAGCAGTTGGCCTCAAAGGACGTTCAAAAGGGAGGAGAAGGAGAGGATGAGTCAGGGGAGCATGTTGTGTCATTGGCAGGAGACGATAGAGAGGGTGCAGGTGTTGGGAAAAATGAAGGGAACTGGAAAGGCCTGACGAACTACAGCAGCAGTCCAAAGAAAAACAGTCCTCTGGCAAGCTCTGCTGCTACTGTTGGTCAGAACAGCCAAACAGCTAACCAGTCTAGTCCCATTAAAAACACGAACACCACAACCAATGGCACCCCCACCTGGCAGATGGTGTGTGGTTCATCCTCAACTAAAAAACCTTCAAATGAAGGTTTAAATCAAATCCTTAACAGCTTTGACTTCTCCAGTGAGGACTACCTGGATGGAGATAAAACAGCAATCTCCATCGCCTTCAGGAAGTAAGACCAATTTTACACTTCTGGCATTATTTTAGCAACCTGAAACACAAATTGTTGTTTGGATCTTCTCTTTGGAACCTGAATGACTATTGTGGATTTTTGGATCTGATTTGATTTTAATGGGTATTATTTACTGGCAGATATGTTAAGGTTATACTGAAAGGGGCAAATTGTTTGGTCTATATGGTATAAACTAGTTAGACACTTGTTATAAAGATGTCACTTGACTCAGCTCTGTGTGCAGCACATGTAGCAGAGTGTGAATGAGAGCTGAGCAGACAGCAGGGCAAAGGATATTGTAAACAATGGTCATAATATATCCAATATCTAAGCTGTTCCAAGCATCATAGTTCACGTCAGACAAATATAACATAATAACATAAGCCAATACCAATCTGTGATCTGTCAATATTTGCCACCCAGTTAAGTTAATTTTGAGTAAACTACACAATAATTTGATCTTTGCATTTGCAAAACTTTGAAAGCTTATTATCTAAATGTTTTCCTAGTTAAAACCAAATTATTTTTGCTTTTTCTTTTCACAAATAAAATGCGTCCTAGATCACATGCTTGCCTATTTTAGATGGAGCTCTTTATCTCTTTTTCATTCTTTAGGTTTTTGGAAGAGCAAAGCAAAAAAGCAAAATCTTTGGAAAACGTCAAGAACACAGAAGCAAACTGTATGGATACGGAACAAGAGAAAGTAAATGGCAAAGCTTCTGCAGTTATCACTGATTCGGTATCAAGAAAGTACAAGGAGGACAATGATGCTGGAGTGTCTCTGAACAGCTTTTTGAAAGCTTCCCCATTTCTGCCTGCTGACAGGGAAGAAGAGGATGAGATGATCATCAAGCCTCATTCAAAATCGCTTCAAAGAAATTGGAATAATGGAGAAGTGTCCTCTAAGCCAAAGACTCCATCAGCCCGAGAACAGGTTGAAGAGTGCTTTGGCAAGAGGCAGAAATTTTCTAATAATGGCATAGAGGCCATGGCAGAGGAGCTTTATCTCAGTGGAAGGCAGGATAAAGCAGCACCCATCACTGCTGTCTTTGCCAAAAGGGAGTTAACAGGAAAATTCGAAGAACTGTCCCCAGACTTGAGTTTTAAAGCCAGGAAGATGGCAAAATCCCCGTCTACTCCATCTCCTACACCACCAGTATGGAAGAACTCTGACAGAGACATGTTCATGATCAGAGGAGAGGACTCGCCTCTCATGTCCTCGAGAAAACAGGAAGCAAAATTTAATATTAGAATGGACTTCCTTGGAGATAACCTGATAGGGTGAGACTTGTTCAGTAATTCTTTCTTTGAATGTTATCTAGCTAGAGAACAAAATTGTTGCTTGTTTTATTATAAACAACATTCAGGAGGCTAAAGAACTTGCTTGTCGTTTCAGTTCTTCAGGTATCTTAGCTGAAGAGCGACAGTTGTCTCAGGACCTTGTGCAGTCCTCTAAAAAGGATCAGGAATTTCGCTCCATCTTTCAGCATGTTAAAGCTGCACAGTTACAGAGAAGTCCCTCTGAGCTGTTTGCTCAACACATTGTCACCATTGTTCACCACATCAAAGGTGAGTCATGGGTGACTAAACCATTTCTTGCCATATTATTCACATCTCAGAAGGATCTAATCTGCTCTATTTATGTACACAAAACAGGGCACTCAGCAATAAAGATTGCAAATTGTGGCACCTGAGGCAAAATTCATATAAAAATCAAATTCTTTGTCAAAGCAGTCCTGATTGCTTTTCAGCATTATTCACTATGGCCTCTTAAATAAAACCTGATGTAACTGTGCCTTTTACTTCTAACTTTTTACCCAATCAGCTCAGCACTTTCCGTCTTCTGGCATGACTCTAAATGAGCGATTCACCTTGTACCAAAGACAAGCTGCAGAGAAGGAAATGATGAAGCCGAGAAAAAGTCCAGAGATACACAGGTAGAGTCGCCTATTGAGTGACCCTCTCACCTTCAGTGTGCTGTGGCTTCACCTCCTCTTTTAACAGCTTTCAGGTATTTTTTCTTACCTTTCCTCCCTGATAATCAACAGACTATCTTGGCTTATTTGTGCTCATGCTTGGTGGAGGTCAGTTTTATTTTCCCAGCAGTTTCCTTTGCTTTTTGTCTGTTTTGTGTTGTCTTGCCAGTTCAACGTAGCTGACTGTTTCTTGTATTTCTTTCATACCATCTCGATTTCTTTCTTACAGGAGAATTGATGTTTCACCAAGTGCTTTTAAGAAACACCCTCAACTTTTTGAGGCGATGAAAAGCTCAGAGGATGGCATTTACAAGGTGACTGAACATTTTGACGTATGAAGTATATTGGAATAAAACAAACAACCTCAAACAAGTGAGAAAGCCAGATGCCTTTAGACTGCGCTCTCTGAAAGCCCATAGCTTTCTCTGAAGGGGGAAGCTCAAAGTCTAAGAAATGCAGAGGCAAAATAAGGCACTTTGACTTTGTTGTTTGTTATATCGCCTCACATGGTGAACGGGTTGTATTGTGGGCGCAAGCCTGGCCAAGGCTAATGAATCAAATAAGGTCAGAAATGGAAGCCTCAGTGCCAAAGCTGTTCAAGGGACTCTAAGCAATCATCTTCGTAAGTATTCTTTAAAAAAAATAAGGAACGGAAATAACCAACAGCAAGCACTTATGTGCCTGTGCTTATGTTTACATGTTTAACATTCTGAGTAAATCCTCATAGTATTTCTTTATTGATGCGCATGGACACATCTGGTCAACTTTCAAACATGCAGAACAAATACTAAGAACCAAGTAAACTTAAATTGAAAGCTTAAATTAGCATGAACAATCACATGCCTTGTCTGTCACTATTGTGAAGGAGCCATATTGGTGGTTTTGCATGCTTTATCCAAATACCCATCAAGTGTTTATACATTGGTTTTAATGCTTTCCAAAGCCTGATGCAAATGTTTTTAGATTGCTTCCTGCCATTCAGCGATTGGTCATCATGATAATGATGTAACATGATTTCACCTTATTATGACCTGAAAGTTGTTTGAAATTAAAAAAAAATACATCACAGTCAACATTTGAGCAGATCATTGATCAGTGACTGTTCTGAAAGCCCCTTTTCCCCCCAAAAAATGTGTGTTTTGAAAAACACAAGATCGTGGCGTTGCTGAAGCTCAGGCATTTAAAATGTGGGAATCCGTTGCTGGATATTTTGTTGCTGTTGAATAGACTGGATGGATCCTTTGAGTTTGGAATGCTGTGAGAAGAGAGGTCTTCAAAACGCTCCAGTCTGAGATCTGACCATGCATTGACATGCCTTTAACGTAAAACATAATAAATGTTGGCTGTGGTGTACTGCCTTTCTAAAGAAGACCTTTGAAGTTGAGTGTTTGATACCATATATACATAGCTACCAAGAAGGCATACAAAAAAAAAATCCTAAAAACATAGGCTTTGGAAAATGAGATATTTAGAAAATACTAAAAACATGCAAAACTACTAGTCTGGTCCTTTTAAATGCACTGAAAAATTCACTCCAACATGGCTTCGTTTTATTTATGCCAGCTGGTTGTCACCTGGGGTTTTGCCCTTTTCCCGTGCACTTCACTATTTAGTTTACAAACCAGCTTGGCTGAGAGAAGACTATTAGCCTCTACATGCTAATCCAAAGTCTATCCACGACATTGTGCTTTGTTTCGATTTGTTCAGGATGGTGGGGAAAAAATGAAGGGCGACCCAATGGACCTTCGCTTGGATATTGAACGCCGTAAAAAATATTCCACCCATGAAAGATATTATAATCAGGATCAAGGAAGAGATGTGGGCGATTCCCCAGATTCCAGTAAAGAGAGATCTGTGGAAAACTTCCACAAATACCACAAGAAATCAAAGTATGTGCAACTGTCTTGTACTTTGTATGTACTATTATGACTATTCATGTTCAATATATCTTGATCTATAAACAGTTGCATGTGAAGGAATATGCTTGCATAATCCATGTGTAGGAAAAGTAAGAAGAAGCGTTCTCGCTCCAGTTCATCCTCATCTTCCTCATCCTCCAAGTCTAACAAAGATGAAGATTTACCTCAAGAGAAATCTGATTTGAAAGAAGGAGACTTTAATATGGTCCGACTGGGTCAAAGAGACTCATCAGGATCAGCTGAAAGTGGACATCCGCATGGAGGATTTGTAAGCCTAATAAGGAGCATGATTCGTAGTACAATCTGTATATTTTAGATTATACATAGCATGATGCATTGCTATGTATAATCAGTGATCTTTGCTTATTTTGAGCATCTTCTCTTTTCCTCCAATTATAGCAAGTAAGAATCCGTGGAAGGAACTGGAGCAAAGGAAATTATCAGAGTAACATTTCAGGCAGTACTCCTGCAAGCATTGTAGTACACCAAAAAAGTGAAGACTGGGACCCAGAGTATACTCCCAAGAGCAAAAAATACTACTTGGTAAGGTTAATTTCATTCCTCATTCATTATCTCTTAACTCAGTTTGTCAGCCTGGTTTCCAAAAATGTTTAGATGCTCTGATAAATGTAAATAATAATAGTGTGTAATTATTCGTAAAACATTTACATTCTAGAATGCAAAAACATTTTACTAACAAAACTACAGTAAATGACCTCCTCCATTGCTTAGAAGTCTTGTTAAAATAAGAGGTGATGCAAAACGGTGGTAAAAATGTCACTCTTTTTTTTAAACCATATTGCTGGCATCAAATTCAAAAAGAGAAAATCCAGCCAGCCATCCGTTTTCTCAGCCACTCATTCAACTTATACCTCAGTTACACAGGCTTAGAGACCAGTCAGTGACCCTCTGGCAACCACCTGTCACTAGGGAAACTGTAGGTTGCATGGAAGTTGCCGACTTGTCCGCAAACACTCAGCAACTATTCGCCAAACTGTAGTGAAATAGTGAAAAGCGCAATGCAAACCAGAAATAATTTGTGTTGCACTTGTGTTTGCAGACAAGTCATTGTCTCCATGCAATTACCGAAAACTGTAGCAATGTGCTAGTGATCATCATATTAGTCCTGTGTAAGTGAGGCCTTAGGGTTGCAGGGGCATGGGGATGGAGTCTATCCCATAGTCCTTTGAATAGTAGCTAGTTCGTCATAGGGCTAACACAGATTTTTTTTGAAAAAACTGTTTCTCAGCTTCGGCATCTGTTTATGTTGAATTTGTGCCTTGACGTATATCCCTCACATTCTCCTAAATTTTTAGCACGATGACAGAGATGAAGAGTCAGAATGCAAGTGGACGGACAATCGAGGTCGAGGGAGAGGAAGCTTTACTGGAAGAGCAAGATTCCTTATCCGCAAAGCCACTGGGGGCTACAATGCCATCTGCCCAAAATGGGGCCTCGATAAGTTCCAGGTCAACGAGGAGCAAGGTGGCATGCAAAAAGGAGAGACAGAACAGGACCATAAAAGGGCAGAAGTCGATAAAGAGAACATCTGAGCAGTAAAGGAGTCTGCTGAAAATCTTATCTATATTTTGTGTTCTTATAAGATCTCACTGAGTGATTTTTATCCACTACAATGGATCAATAAATGCAGATTAATTGTTTTAAGCTATTCCTATGAAAACATTTATACTTTAATTTCAGCGTAGGGTACTTCTTCTGACTTGACACAACCATTTCCTACATCAAGACTAGTAAAAGCGCTGTTTAAGAGGAAAATGCTGTTTCTTGCTTTTGCTTTATTTTGGTAAATTGAAATCTTCCATGCAGCATTTTATTAATATTCACACTTTTTTTTTTTCGTTACTGAGTACAAGTACATTATTGATTAACAAGATAAATTATTGTACTGCAAATATATTAAAATATAATTTAATTTACAAAACAGTGACTCTGAGAGGTTATGCTTGTTTTGGGCTATGTCTCAGCAATAGGTACGTTGTTCATGATGACATAAAAACATCACTGTTCAGCCAATTTGGCACTCCGGAAATGACACTAATCTGACAATGGGACCAAACTGCACATGGTCATAGATTGTGGCCTGCAGTCTGTCATTACACAGCATACAACCAATTTACAGCGCTAGCCAAAAGTCATTTAACAAGCTTGTGAAGCATTTTGCTATCAGACTAGTAGCGTTTGTTTGTTCTTGGATACCACTTCAGTGTATAATATTGATAGTGATTTTCTTTCTGCAAAGACTTTTAGTTCTATGTACTTGGCCATGCAGAATTTTGACTTCGATTGTAAGTTGTTTTTACTGCTATAGATTTTATTGTGTTTTTTATGGAGACAAACTTTTATTCAGCCAAACAGGTTTTAGCAGTGATGTCAACTGTGTGCGACTGTCAACATAAACGAGAGAGCTGGTTTAAAAATAAGATTTTAGTGTGGAGTTTACAGAAGAAAAAAAAAGAAAGTCTATCCAAGTTTGTCTAACAGAACAAGAATGTTTATTCTGTGCATATCAATGTTATTTGTTTCTTTAAGTCTAGAATTAGGCTCATTTCTGATATCTGCTCATACAATTTGAGTACATACGTGTACCTTGCTGTGGGCGCACTGGTCTTACTTACATATATTACAGGCCTACAGATTAAAATTCACATTTTAAAGTTAACTTCTTAGGGAATATTGCTGATTTTAAATAGTTGTTGTCACTGTTTTTTTTTCTTCTTCTTAGAGACTGTAAATTAAAGAAACACTGATTACTTTCACATTTGCCTGCATGTGTCTTATTGAAATTTGTTATTAATTGAAAAGCCCCCTTACCAGAGTCATTGAGGTTTTTTTTCCATTTAACATGCTCCCAGAGTCCACAATCTACCCCAACTAGCACAGAGGGACACTAGTCACAGAGTATAACCAGCTATGTAATTATATGGTACATATGGTATAACTTGAAATGTAAATGAATTGGTCACCACAAGCCCGGTGATCAATTCTACAGACTACACACCAGAGGATCATATTACAGTCTTTTCTGGAGGAAATAGCTTCTGAATTTGGTGACGTTCCTTATTACACAGGTGCGATGAGCTACCTGAGGAAATCTGTGAGTTCATAGAAAGTAAAGTAAAAGACTCAGCGGGGCTCTGGGATGAAAGGTGGCTGTGTGAGTCGGCCTTTCTCTGCGACATAATGAAGCATCTTAATGCGATAAAACGTGGCTCTTGATACATCACAAAGACTTGCTGTCTTGGTCACAGATGCGCCAGCAAGACGTGCACCAACAATTTGTC
>JAVDPK010000325.1:15762-26241 GCA_034780415.1 Cichlasoma orientale | reverse complement strand
AGTCTTTGTGATGTATCAAGAGCCACGGTATCCAGGGTAATGTCAGCATACCACCAAGAAGGACGAACCACATCCAAATGTGGATTAACTGTGGACGCAAGAGGAAGCCGTCTGAAAGGGATTCTTGTGGTCTAAAACCAGCTGTTTCAGTTTCATTGTCCAACCCCTGTATGATGCAGTAAAAGCTTTTCAAGTAAAGTTGCGCCTGGGAGAGGTGCTGATGCAAAAAGAGAATTTACGCCACTTTCAATGTCGCCAAAAAAAAAATAGATCAGGTCTGCACTGCTGTGTTTGCAGCTGTGCTTTTTGCTGAGAAAATAGACACACTGTGCAGTTTACGCAACGTTTTTCTGCCTTTGACTTGTAGAAATTCACGTCACAGTTTTTACCTGAAAAAACTGCAAATTTTCATCAGCTTGAAATATTCTCATTTTCCCTGATGTTATTTTTGAAGAAAAATATAATTTTATTTACTATGTTGATGAAAACGTTGCTGTTTTTGGCCATTCAGATTCATATTACTGATTAAAATAGTTTTAGTTTTAGATGTTCAATGAATGTTAGTCCTGTTCGGCCACGTCTTTGACTTTTTTTTTTTTAAATTTTGGCCCATCCTGTGATTGACTGACACCGCTGCACACTGTGTTGTGTAGGGCTACAAATAACGATTATTTTAGTAATCTCTCTCGAATGGAAGGAAGGAAGGAAGGAAGGAAGGAAGGATGGATGGATTGATGGATGAATGGAATAGAATAAACTGAATAGATATAAAAATAAACAAATATAAAATAAACAGCAAGTGGAGTAAAGGTAGAGGTAGTGACACATGTTGCCACATCAGTGACTTGTGCAAATAACAGCAACAGCAGCATGAGTGTGTGCAAGGATTGATAGAGGGAGAGCAGTGCAGCTACAAAGCCCCACCAGAGTTCAACGGTCTTACAGTTTTAGGGAAGAAACTTCCTCAGTCTGGTGGTCCTTCTCTTGATGCTCCTCAGCGTCCTGTCTCAGGGATGGGGAACAAAAATTGTGTGTGCGTGTGTGTGTGTGCTGGGTGTTTGGGCTCCTTTAGAGTGCTGAGGATGATGGGGGAGGAGGAGACGTCGTGGATCCTCACAGAATGCGGCCTGTTTGTCAGGAAGTTCAGGACCCAGTTGCAGGGGGAAGGGCTCAATCCAAGTGTGAGCAGTTTGTGCACCAGGTTCTGTGGAATGATGTGGAAGGCTGATGTGAAGTCCACAAAGAGCATACGGACATAAGAGTCCTTACACACCAGGTGGGTGAGGTCAGTGTGAACCACCACAGAGGAGATGGCATCCCATTCATATGAATGGATGAGTGTGTCCAAACCTTTGACTGGTACTGTACACGCAAACAAACATCATTACTACAAACACATTTGTGGCTGTGATCTAAGTTTGATTTGGTTTAATTTCTGGGAAGGTCTGTTTGAGACTACAGGGAGGGACAGTACAACTGAGAATGCCGCTGACTGGGAGCAAAATGCACTTGTGTTGCTTATGAATGCTAACTTTTGTAGCCTAATACTTCGCTTGCTGCAGATTCTACAATTATACTGCCATCCCCATAGGCTCCACTAATGAGCTTTGTTCTGTCACAATAAACCTGTCTTACCTGTTCCACTGGCTTATTTTCTCTCTCCTCCTCCTTCTCTCTCTCTCTCTCTGTCTCTCTCTCTCTCTCTGACCCACTCCTACTCCTTGCTGTTGATTTGGCATGACTAGCCTCAGAAAGAGTTGCTCAATGTTAATGTTTGACAAGTAGGAAGAAGGTCCTCGGCTGTTGTATCAAACAGCGTTAGGCACGCAGCCACACTCTTTCAGTTCTCCTTCTACTCAAGAGTTTGTTTGCTGCTTTGCGAAGGAATTACATATTCAAATCCAAGGGAGATCGAATGAGAGACAACAATGGGTGAGTCAGCATTATCACTTTTTCTTAATGTACAGAGGTCATTTCCTAATATTTTGACTGCCAGTTTCCTTTTTGCTGGGAATTGCTGGCGATGGTAAAGAAAAGCTGCTGAGTGTTGACAAACGTTAATGCATTTGTGTCTGCTAGAAATGCTATTCCAAGAATTCAAGTATTGTAACTGACATGTACAGACATGCAAAAATATGAAGCTTCACTCCACGGATACTTGCGTTTAAACAGTCTAGCTTCACACAGAACGTGCAGACAAGATTTGTGTTTTCTAAACAATCTGGGAAAACCTTTTTTTATATATATATATCCAACATACAGTACCACTGGCACACTTTCAGTGCTTTTAAGGATCTCTAAAGTTCTCTTTATGCCGCAGGAAAGTAGTGAAGTCATGGATAGTTGTTCCACTTCTTAGCAATCAAAGAATTGCAGTTAAAGTACATCTTAACTGTAATAATCTACATTCCAGTTCATATTTGTTTCTGACTTCCTCCACTGCTTCGAGGTTTGTCTTCTTTTTAAAATGTCAGGACACATCACTTGTGAGACAAGTTGCACCCGCCTTTGTGCAAAGAATCTAATTTTCTGCCCCATTTGTGGATGGACTGTAGAAGTGCTGGTGCTGATCGACTTTGAGAGCAACTCGGATGACGAGCTCACAGTGAGGGAGGGGGATGTGGTCAAAAATGTCACCAAGGCCAGTGAGGAAGGATGGCTGCAGGGAGAGCTGAAAGGAAAAAAAGGCATCTTCCCCGCCAACTTTGTTAAGGTCTGTCAAGGCTGTAACTGTCCACACTATTGTACTGTTTACTATGCATTTATGTGTGTTCATGTATATTGTGTGCAACATGTAAAATATGACTTGTATGGCTTTTAACTGCAGGAGGTCCCGGTCTATTTGAGAGGCGACAGCAAGAGGGAACCGCGAAGCATTAGAACAAGTAAAATGCCAAGTTTGAATTCTCAGCACTTTCTGTTCTTCCCTGTCATGACCTTAAAAAGCATGAAAGGAGTGGCGGACACTTTGATCAGAAAGTATGTAAGGCAGTTTTTAAAAGACCATTTAAAACTGACACCCAACAGAATTATGAAAGGATTTTGTGTTCCAGAAATTTAGTTAGAAAACTACTGAATAAATGCAACATTTCAGACCTTTTACTTCAATTTTCCACATTAAAATGTGTTTTTTGTAAAACATAATTCAATTCAATTTTATTTTTATAGTGTCAAATAACAACAAACAGTCGCCTCAATGCTCTTTGTATTGTAAGGTAATATAATAATGATAGAGAAAACCCAACAGTCAAAACGACCCCTATGAGCAAGCACCTGGCGACAGCGGGAAGGAGAAACTCCCTTTTACAGGAAGAAACCTCCAGCAGAACCAGGCTCAGGGAGGGGCAGTCATCTGCCGCAACTGGTTAGACATAACAAAAGACATGCTGTGGAAGAGAGACAGCGATTAAGAATAACAAATGATTAAATCAAAACAAAAAAAACATCTGATCTTAAGTGTAGGAAAGAACTTCTAACACACTGATTTAACTAACTTCGCACGGTCCAAAATGCTTAAACTTTTATGTGTAAAAGATCCAAAGTTAACTGCCCTAATGCAGTGTCAGTCACTGATTACATTACATTTTATACTTCAAATAAATGTCCTCTTAAAAAATTGCTCTTGCTGTAAAATGAGCCCCTCATTTCAGCTTAAACATGTTATTGCCAAAATAAGCCATAAAAATAGTTATTTCAATAATAAAAGAAGTGCATAAAATTAGTGTGCAGCGTGCACTCAGCAAAGTTGTGCATACATTTACTACATCCTTGCAATGCAAAGTATAACTATTAAGCTGTAGAGAAATAAAACTGTGACTTTGAGGGAACAGACATGTTCAAAACACGAATAATTGCTCCAAGCTAGGAACTCTTAGCACTTTCCTGTTGAAACTTGACAACAGTACTTTCTAGCCCATGCACATTGTTAACGAGCTCTAGTTTATTTCATTAGACTTACAAGTACATTATGAACTTTGCCTGTTGAGACAGGGGGCGATTCTTTGTTTTTCAGCAAGGAAGAAACAGACAAGAAAATGCGAGGTAGTGTTTGCCTACACTCCCTTGAATGAAGACGAACTGAAGCTGGTTGTTGGCGAGACTATAGAGGTCATCAAAGAGGTATGGCTTTAACTCTTACATTTGAACACTAATGACCAAATGGTGACTCAGGTCTCTTTGTTAGCAGTACATTAATGGTTTAAAATAACTAGGCTATGGCTGGTGAATTACCTGACAACAGTTCAGCTGCTGAGAAGCATATGCCATTTTCCTGTCACTTCCTGAAGCTGCGCTGTAGTCAAAACCTAAGAATGATGGGTAAATTAAGTTTTTATTGACACAAATTAAGTCGACAGCAAATAGGAAGTATATCTTTACTGAAATACATGTAAACTGATCAGACTGGTTCTGAGAGTCCTGAGAATAACTTTAGCCCGACTCCTTAAACAGGCTGACCGAGTGTCTGGAATGTATGCAGAGCAATGATATTTAGTGTAAACTTTAAAGTGGCAGTGCAACTTTTTTGCTCCTTAGCTCACATATTTTGAGCTCATCCAGACCGATGAGCTTTTACGATGGCGAGGACGGGAAATCTGCCGCCTGTCCGTCCACAGTTCATAAGAACTGCTACTTCTCCGAGAGTGTTGTTCAGATTTTAGTGAAACAAGATTAAATTGTCTCACATATGACTGTTTGACAGCCACCTTGACTTCTCAGTAGATTTTAGTTTTCTCATTAGGTTGTTGAATACAGCCAAATAATAACAGAGAATGTATAACTTCCATTCTGTAGTTTATACATTATGATAATGTGTGAATTATCATGAATCACGAGCTACTACACCACTTATGTTCTGTTTTTGCTGTACAATTTGCATTATAGATTGAAGATGGATGGTGGATGGGAGCGAAAAATGGCAAATTGGGGGCATTTCCATCAAACTTTGTCAAGGAAATTTTTGTAAAAGGTTAGTGACAAATTCATTAATAGATTATTTTGTTGTTCCATTTTTCATATACATCGTAAATGAGCATTAAGATTTTTCCTCTAATCAGACGGAAAGCAAAATGAGGCCAAGACAAGACCCAAACTCTCAGATGCTGTGTTCAATAAGGAGGTCTGTAATACTGGAATAAGCTTTCTACAAGATGCATGAGCTGTTTTCCTTTCACTTAATCCTGTCTTTATTCCCATGAAGATATCTCAGAGAGCAAGTGTGAGGAACAAAGCAAAAAAACGTAAGTTCACAGTTTACAAGCGAGCTTTTCTTTTTCACAAATACAGCAAAAATGATGTGCTAAGGGGATTCCCTGATGTTAGACACCGGTTCTATTGTTGAACAGCATTTCAAAAACCACTAGATAAGTATATTTATACCTCGACAATGTCAGCAGACAAGTGGTAAATCCTGTACTTTTACCTCTGTGGTTTATGGGTTAGGCATTATGCCTTGATAAGCTGCAGCACAGAGACACTAAAGTGAGAGATCTTCCAGGGTTAAAGGTTTGTAGCTTATCTCAAGTCATTACAACCTCTTGGCTGTTCTTTGATTTAGCATTGCTACACGGCGGATAGAATTATTCATCACTGTTGAAACTTCCTCTTCCATCACAAAGTTAATAATCGTGTTATCTCTTAAAACCATATCTCCTCAGCTCTGGAGTGTTGCAAAGTCATGTTTGACTACAAGGCCAAAGCAGAGGATGAGCTGGAAATGAAACAAGGAGATGTTGTTGTGATACTAAACAAGGTTTGAATACACGGCTTTATTTACTGGCATTTTTTTCTTCAGCTGTTCTATGGTGTCATACTTCTGACGGACTAATAAATTCCACTTGTTAATTTAGTTTCTTACAAGGTGTCATATGGTTCTTCCAGACAAACCAGTTGTCTTGCTTTTAAGACTGACTAGGCTTAAAGACAGAAATGTGGCACTTGTCCAGACACGCTAAGAATTTTTTTTTTTTTTGAGATGGCTACTTCATGATAACAAATCATCCTCTGCTCGACTTTTTGGTGACCTTTTGTTCAGAGATTTCAGATCCCTAAGGACAGAAGCTTGTTTCAGCCTCTTTGAAATGACTCTTTAATCTCCATCTGAAGGAAACAACAGATGAAGGCTGGTGGGAGGGACAGCTAAACGGGCGCTGCGGCTTCTTTCCTGATAACTTTGTCATGGTGATTCCACCGATAGACGGCTTGCAAGTGAGTTGGCTGAAACACAGTCTCAAACATAACCCTGTTGGACTGGAGTTGACTGCTGCACTGTACTGCAATGAAACCGTGGACATGCTTCAGAGTAAATAATGCTATCCGTACTTTTTATCATTTTGAAATGCCCTTAAATCTAAAGCATGTCTATTTATGGAATATGGAACTTGTGTTACTTAAGCAAGTCTGCAACCAGTATTCAGTGACTCAGTGCAGTTTTTAAACATCCTCTGTTTTGGAGTTACTCACTGAAATTTCCCTTTGTGGAAAGAGTGTGTAGAATAGTAGACATGGAGTATAGGGGACATGGAGTACAAGCAAACTTGTGAGTTTTCCATCTGTCTCTCCTCCTGTAGACAGGGACCATAAGCCAACCACCTACACGCGCCAACAGCAAGAAACTCCCAGGTAAGAGAACAGCATTGAATGTTTCGCTGATCAAATACAGAAGCACAGTGGCTGAAGCTCTTGGAAAGTAAAGTGTGGAGCTTGACTTTTTTGTGATTTCTGGCTGCAGCAGTGTATAACCTGGCAGTGTGTGGACAGTTTAGTCTGCAAAGGATTGAGAATGTCAGCATTAGTGCAGTGTGGCTTTACATTTTAATTCAATAAAATATTACAGTTTTATTTTTTTTAACCACTGTTTTCTGTGGTGATCTTATGAAAGCAAATTGTACTGCATGAGAAAATAAGACAAGACCTAGACAAGAATCTATTTTCCTAAATAACCTGGAGTCACATGAGGTGCATGAACATGCTCCTGACGTAGTATTACCTGAGATTATATGCATTCCGCATAATTATGTATCGGAAGCAAACAGTACATGCCCTAGTTACAGTCACAGTAGATACGAGAAGTTTTCATCTTGTGACCACGCAAAGGAGGTTAAACAGAGTTAAACACTCCGCCCTGAGGAGCATGCTCAATGAACTCAAATGGTGCAACTCGGGAAAAACTCATAAGCGAAAATGCAAAAGCGCAGCAAATTCTCACAACCTGGAATTTAGTATTTTTTTGCATCAAAGATGACATCAGCGATAAATCACAGCAGTTAGTGAAGTTTTAATATTTTCTGACGACAGAGTTTTTGTATAATTTAGAATTTCTAAACTAATGTTGGTATTGCTGCTGTATTTGAACAGCTGTTTTTGCTCAAACGGCTTAAAGAGAGCATGCCCATTAAAGCACCATTTGAAATATAAGAAGGTAGAAGTTTAATCAACACATCACACATAGTAGGATGCAGTTCATGCTAATTTTTGTACCATCTTTTTAACAACTTTAAAGTTGGTGGTAAATTCAAAATATGCACCCTCACTAAAACTTAGAAGGCCAGGTGAAAACAATGTCAAAGGAAGTGACACCAGAACTATGCGAATTGCAGTGCAGTCTCATAGCAAATTACACTCATTATTTCCACACAGTATCACTCGCAAGATTTTCACAGGAAGTCTCAGACTGTAGTAAGATGGGGGATGGTTAAACTAGTCATGTGACATAGCTCAGGAGTCTTGGAGGAAACAAGGGGGTGGGAGACAGAGGAGAGCTCTGTCACAGATTTCCACTACCAGCAACAAACAGCACTTGAGCTTCTTCTGCTCTGTGGATGGTTTATTTATGAGGGAATGTTGCACAATGCGTTGCATAAAACTCAAGGTAGGTTTCCTGTGTTTTCATTCGGTCAGTTATTCATGTCTGAGCTGGATGTTGAGGTTAAAGCAACATTTTTTTTTGCCCCCTTTCTTGAGGGCTTTGCATAGGAGCAGTTTTACTTCTTAGATGGTATTCATTTAGCAGGCCTGTAAGCTGAAAATAAGCACTTGACTTGCATGACAAATAGAGATCTGTCACATTACTTTTAGTTCCCAGGAGAGTCACAGTTTAACCATCCATTCGCTCTACAGTAAGTCCTCTTAGGGGCTATATTTTTCATACGAGTTGACCCAGAGTGCTGGTCCATGATAAATTTGTCAAGACCCTGGGAAATGTAACTACAGTGCAACTGAATACAGCTGTGACCTGATTCAATTCAATTTTATTTATATAGAGCCAAATCGCAACAAACAGTCGCCTCAAGGTGCAGTTTGATCTGCTCTAGTGATTTGGGTATTTTTGCCATTACATGCAACTGCTCGCAAACTTTACATTTTGGCACCAGTAGCATTTTTCTACACCACAATAACAATGTAGCAGTTAATATCAGGAGAAGCCACGCCTGCACAGAAATGTGAAAACTAACGTTTACTAAAGAACGGTTGGTTTGCTGAGCATGTATGTACTGCACAGCGGCAGCGTGGTCCATATTCACTCTGCAGCTCTAGACAGCCTTCAGAGAAACTGCAAAGGAAAACATTGTTAAACTGGCTGATAAAGATTTTTTCTAATAAAAATCAGTGTAGGGCATCACTGCTTGTGTCTGTGCAGCCAGTGTTGTGGCCATGACTAAATAAAGTGCTTTGAGTATTTTAAATGAAGATCAGTTATGTTTGTGTGACAAATATAACTGGTAATCAGAGGTAAAATGCCATTTAATGCTCTTTTTTGCAGTAAAGACAGAGGCCCCAGCAATGGAGAAAGGCAGTCCAGCAACAACAAAGGCAAAAGGTAGAGATGGAAGAAGCTTTTATTATTGTATAATTAGAATTAATGAATCTAAAAAAGAAACCCTGTTGCAGACTAATGTGATGACCTTGCTTTACAGATGATAAACCAGAGCCTAAAGACCTAAGAACCAACGTTCCATCCAAAGTCAAACTTCCACCCATCATCAAGCCCAGTCCACCTCCAGTCAAAGATAAACCTAACAAGGTTTTACCAAGGTGAGTTACACAGAAGCATCTGTGATGTTCTCTCTCCATGTGAAACCACTTTCTGGTGACCTGACCTGAATAGTTATTCATATGCAACCTTTCTAAAGCAAAAAGGGCCTTCAGAAAATGTCAGGAACACTTTCTCCTCCCTGGTCTGGCACCAGGAGTGGAGCCTTTAGATGTTAAAGGTTTTTGGTTGTAGCCACCAGTTGCTATGGTTCCCTTAAAGAAGAATTCCAGGATGCCTGACATTTAGTGGCTCAGTGGAAATTCTGGGATGAGTCAGATCAGGCTGAAACAGACGAGAGCAGCCCATTTCCTGTTTCCTGAGTAAATGCTCACAAACAGCCGTACACACACAAAAATGAGAAAACAAAAACAGAGCAGTCTTGAGGAGGCTGGAAATGGAGAATAAACGTTTGAAAAGTGTTTCCATGCAAATATGCCTTTTACAACTTCTTTAAAAACTCCTTAAAGTTTATATAAGTTTATCCCACCAAACTTTTAGATTTTTCAAAAACACCAGATAAAAGCAGCATTTAAAAGGTTATAAAACCTAAATAGTGACTCTGCATACTTACAGAACTACTTCTAGACTTCAGCTGCCATGCACCTGCATCCGTCTGAGCTCAGGAAACCAGAAACCACACACAAACCTTCCTGTACATCAGTATTTGTTCACTAAAAACATCAGGATATATTTATTTCTGAGAAATTCAGATCATTCAGCATTCTGTTTCCCAATTTTAACTGAATTCACACAAAGGCTGTCAATTTTAATTCTTACAATACACTGTTATTTTCAGTAAAACCAACGGTGATGCGGCTCCTGTTCCACTGAAACAACCGGAGGAGAAGGAGGCCGACCAGTTTGATGGATTGGATCTGGCGACTGAAAAGCTGACTCATCCAACAGCAAACAGAGCCAAACCTCCACAGAGGAGACCACCGTCAGGACTGGCGACAGCAGCACATGTATGTCCATATTAGTGACCAATACTGATCACACACACAACTTCACCCAGCACCTGCAGACAGGCACTAGCAGCTGAGCCAGTTGATGTTTACAACACTAAGTACTTTATGAGGAGAAGTCAGAAAATCTTCCATTGCACCAACATTGAAGTACTAAACGGTTATCATAAATATTAACCCGACACAACAAGCAAAACCCAAGCTACTGCACTCCAAGTGTTGGTGTTGGTCCCAAGCCTGGATAAATGAGAGGATTGCTTCAGAAAGCAGATTCGGCATACAATCTTTGCCAAATCAAACATGTGTGCATATTTCAGCTGTGGTGACCTCTGTGGAAATAAGGGAGCAGTCAAAAGTACCTTTATGAACAAAAATAGAGCCAAGCCATCAGAAGTACAGCATTACCTCAGACAACCTTAAAATAATGCTGTCATTGTCTTTGGCGCTACCTATGAGAAGTATTTGTCATATACATGCCTTACA
>JAVDPK010000324.1:112584-122585 GCA_034780415.1 Cichlasoma orientale | reverse complement strand
GCGTTCGCGGTGGAAAAGCCGCGCAGGGGCTAAAATACTGGAACGAGAACCGGAACCCTGGCGGTGGGAAAGAGGCCTATGAGAAGAAGGCAAGCTGGCGGAGGCAGTGTGATGCTTTGGGCACTATTCTGCTGGGAAACCCTGGGTCCTGCCATCCATGGGGATTTTACTTTGATACGTGCCACCTACCTAAGCATTGGTGCAGACCATGTACATGTGTTTTAGCAGGATACCCTGCTATAAAGCAAAAATGGTACAGAATGGTTTGAGGAGCAGAACAATGAGTTTGAGGCATTGACTTGGCATCCAATTCCCAGATCTCAATCCAATCAATCAAACAAGTCCAATCATGGATGGCCCACCTCACAACTTACAGGACTTAAAGGATCTATTGCTAATGTCTCTGTGCCAGATACCACAGCACAGCTTCAAGGCTCTAGTGGAGTCCATGCCATGATCCAGATAGCCTTCCCTCCTTTTGCAACCATTTGGTTAAACTTATCCTGGACCGGATGATGACATCCCAGTATCCTCGCTGTAGATCCTGATGTCTCACTCACTCCCGGCACACAGCTTCACGGCATCCATGTACACGAGGTGGCTGATGTTAAGTTACAGAAGAAAAAAGACCCACAATACAAAAACAGATATAAAACATACACCATTGGTGTGGCTATAGCTCAGGAGGTAGAGCAGGTCATCCACTGATCGGAAGGTCGGCGGTTCGATTCCTGGCTGCTCTGGGCCACATGCCAAAGTATCCTTGGGCAAGATACTGAACCCCAAGTTGCTCTCCGACGCTAGCATTGGAGTATGGATGTGTGTGAATGTTAGATAATAAGCACTTAGCTTAGTTACTTACTCATGGAAGTGCTTGTATGAATGGGTGAATGCAAACGTGTTGTATAAGCGCTTTGAGTGCTCCAAGAGGGTAGAAAAGCGCTATATAAGAACTAGTCCATTTACCATTGATGAGCTGGCGGGGACAGTGCATGACTTTTATACATTACACAGTTGATGGTAACTTGTGTGATTGTCTTGGAATTGGCCTCCAGTGCTGTCTTCCACAGTCTCATTGAGTTCCTGGTGAATGTTATTAGTGCACTATTAGCCTTGTGCAGAGCCAAGCACTCCAGTATCAATGGGACATTGAATTGTAGGCTTTCTTGTAGTCAATCCAGGCAGTGCTCAGGTTGGTCTGCCTGCTCTTAGAGTCCTGTTGTACTGCTCTGTCAACCCATAGCTGGTGCTTTGATCCTCTGGTGTTATTTCCAGTGCCTTTTTGAGCTGTGCTCATGTGCTTGGTTGCTACGACGCCTGAGAGGAGCTTCCATTTCTGTTCTATTTCTATTCTATTTGATGTCATGAAGAGGCATGTGATTGGCTGGTAGATTGATGGTGTCGTACCCTTGTGGGGATCCTTCATGTTCAGGATTCTTCCTCCCTGTGTTAGCCAGTCTGGGTGAGTACCTGCTGTTAGCAGCCCCCTTTTTTGTGCTGCCAAGCGATCACTGAGTGCCGGGAGCTTCTTCAGTCAGTAGACTTAGATCATGTCAGGTCCTGGTGCTCTCCAGCTTTTCATTCCAGAGACTCGTTGACTGCCTCTGTGATGTTGACTGGCTCCTGCTGTGGGAGGTTGCTGTGGTCAGAGGGCCGCCCTTCCCTGAGCCTGGTTCTGCCAGATATTTCTCCCTCACGTTCTCTAAATGCTTTCTTGAGCTTATACTCACGCTTTGAATTGATTACTGTGGCAGTGGCATAAGCTCGTTGGTGTCAGTGATTCTGGTAGTAGGAATGGTGATTAAAGCTGTGTTCGTGTTTGCAAGCTCCTCTGATGGGACTTTATCAGTGAGTCAGGGGAGTCACATCCTTGGTTGTGTGGGCGCTTTGAGTCTGGCCACAATCTTCATTCTCAGCTCTGTAGATGTAGCTGAAGGTAGTTCAGTTACGCTGCTCTCTTTATTAGGATTGACTCATGATGTATAGCTTAGTATAGTTGCCATTATGCTGCAGCCCCTGAATCTCCTTTTCTGTAGATGTTATAGCATTGAGCTAACAGGCGCTTTATGGCCAGTACAGTATAGTTCTCACATATAACCTTTCTCATTGGGTCAGCTGTCATAGTGTTCCAATAGCCCACCTCTATGTATGTTATGGCATTCTAGTCAGCAACCTGTGGCTGTCAAGTGCACCATAGGCCCATGTACTAAAACTAGCCCCACACATTAAAGAAAGTCACACTGAATCGTTTCCACCATGTTTGCTGAGCCTGCTGATCTCTGAACAGTCATTTCAGCAGACGTGAGGACAGTAAGTTGAGTTGGTGAAGAAAAAGCTGCTCTCTAGAAGTACAGTGATTAAAGCAGCAGGGTGAGTGTGCATGTAAGATGTGATCTGTGGCTCTGGTAAACTCATTAGCTCCGGCATGCAGCTTATCTCGTCTGTCTTATCCGAATCAGGGCTTCTTCAGCTTTCCGCTGCCATTGCCACTCCTCAGGGTTGCTTCCTGCACTTTTCCAGAATTTTGAAATTTTTTCCTGGCATTCTGAATGTGACTTATTTTTTTTATTCTGAAATCTGCCTGAAAACCATAGTTCAAAAGATCATGTACATTTTTGTGTAAGTTTTAGCTTATTATAAATTGAGGTGGAATTGTTGTTGCCATGGGCAACAATGTGCACAGTGATTGCATGCTTCATAATTCACCAAGTCATCAAATGTGTGAAAACTATGTGGAATTCCAGAAACCGCTCTCGTGGTAAGTCTACTAAATTAAACACTGAGTATTAGTCCTGCTATGGAATTAGGTCCACAATGTGTTGATCAGTGATACATTTTTTTTGATCAATTTGCTTTTGTGTACCACCACATTGGATTTTAAAGAAAACAACCAAGAAGTGATTGAATTGCAGACTTTCAGCTTTTATTTGAAGGATTTGATGCAATTATTGTATTAACTGTTTATGAGTTACAGCCTTTCTTAATTTACAGTCCCCCATTTTCAGAGGCTCTACTATAATTGGACAGTTGACTAGCATGCAGGCTTATTTGTTTTTCGTGACAAATTAAGCCAACATCATATTTGAAGTTGAAGAGATAACAGTGCAAGTGAGCGAGGCCATCATTAGGCTGAAGGAAAAACTGATCAGATAGCAAAAAATCTGGTACATTTTAAAAAAGAGTGCACTGGCCAGCTCAGCAGCATCTTGAGGCAACTGTTGTAAATTGGCGCTATATAAATAAAACTGAATTGAACTGAATGACCTGAAGCATACCACATCATCTGTCAAACCTGGCAGAGGTAATGTTACGGCATGGGCATGTAGGGCGGTCAGTGCAGCTGGGTCACAAGTGTATACTGATGACGTGGCTGCTGATGGAAGTAGCAGGATGAACTGTGAAGTGTACAGGGCTGCACTCTGCTCAGATTCAGCCTGATCAGATGGATCTTTACAGTGCCAATGAACAATGTCCTCAAACATACTGCAGACGTATTGAAGGCAGTGCTTAGAGCAATAAAAGCAATAAGAGCCAAAAATAAGATAAAATAAAACCACAGTTGAAACAATAAGATCTCAGACTGAGTTAAAAGCCAAAGAGAAGAAATGTGTTTTAAGAGAGGATTTAAAACAACAGTGCACACCACGGGGACGGCAGAGCAAAGTTCAAATAAGTTCATTTCAAAACTGGAGTTAGATGTTGTCAGTTTGACCTGCTGACCCTTATTCTTTCTAAACAGCTGCTGTGCCTCTCCCGTGACCTGACGTCCTCAGAGAGTTAAAGTAAGTAAAGTCAGGTTGCAAAGGTTCACAGAAAGCACTAAACTCACCAGCAGTCAGTAACAGAAAATCCATGCTGCTGGATGTAAAGAAATCCTCCAGGATAAATGTTTTGTTGGCTAGTGATCTAGCATTTACCAGGGCCATGCTGACAGGAACCAGAGGATTAAGTTCAGTTGAGCCCAGAGGAAGACCCCGCGCCTGCAGAGGCTGGAAGGAGCTGTCGGTCGCAATCGGTTGCAATGAGTCATATCTGAGGACTGGTGAAGTGTTTTCCTGATGCTGGTCTGTTAAGGTTTATGATGTTAGGAACATTGTTATGGCACACATGAATTACACAGTGTGTTCCGTTGGTCCGTTGATCTAAGAACAAAGACTGGGCAGCTGATTTTCAGTATCAGTTGGGTTGGTGGTATTCCAGCATTGTTCAGGGTGTTTAAGAACTCCATCCATCCATTTTCTTCAGCTTATCCTTTTCTGCGTTGTGGGGGGGGGGGGGGTTAATTGAATAACTGGATAATAAATACTTTTCTTATCTGCATATTTTAACTTCTGCAGATTTACTGCAGTTTTTCGCTGTGTGAAACAAACAGTGGTGGATGGAGCAGTTAAAAAGTTCTCTGTTCTTCATGTTGCTGATCAGGTGGTTGATGAAGGACCTCCAGCTGTTTCCCAGTTACAGGAATAAGCTCTGCTGCTTTGGACGCTAGAAAAAGGTTTCCTTTCGCTCCACCTGAGCTCACCGTCTCAGTAATGGCTCCGCCTCAGACAGACTGCACGTAAAACATGCGTTTAATGATGTAATGCTTTTTTATGCACACCCGTCGTCCCAAATACGTGTCTATTACCGGTCTATGTTTAGTCGCTAATCAGGGATTAAAGAATCAAAATATTCTGACAGAGCCACTCGGCACCGAATGAGTGACATCATCGCACTGGTAACGGATGATCGCTAGTGCTAATGGCAGCGCCTGCTAGCAAACTGTGGTGATGGTATCCAGCTGAAATTATCAGACCAGCAAGCACAACACACAGACACACACAAGCACGCACGCACGCACACACACACACACACACACACACACACACACACACACACGTGGAGGCGTGGAAAAACGTGTCAGCGATGATCCACTCATTGTTAAAGCTCTCCATCGCAGCAACAGAGAGCTTTAATGCTGCTAATGTGGCTCAAATGCTGCATTTATACGGTGGAGCATCAAAGCAACATATTTGTGTCGAGGATTTTTATAAGTTATTTGAGGTATTCGAGCAGTCGTTGCAGCCCTAGGGCTGGAGCCTATCTCAGCTGTCATAGGGCAAAGGAATTCTTCTTCAGGTGTGACAGTGGTATCATATGAATGATAGATGTGCTCCTCGCCTGCCATGGTGTTGAGAATGGTAGTTAATGCTATCAACAGTTTGATTCATTGGGGCTGGGATAGCTCGTTATAGTAGCCAGTTGTGATCGTAGATGTTTTTGGGCAAGTCTTTGAAGGTGGTTGAGATTAAATCATTTGTGGATGTGGTGGTGGCTAGTGTTTTGTGGCAGGTTAATGGTTTGGGGCTCTTCTATTGCTGGATAGATGGCGTTACTGATGGCCATAAGGAACTTTAAGTAGTCTTCTGCATTTCTGTTCGTTAATTTTGCTCAAAGATTGGTAGTAAGATGTAACCTGGTTGTGTCATTCCATAGATACGAGGTTTCAGGGTTCTACCCGGCAGTTGATGGCTCGGCGCTGCGCCATGCTGAGGTTGTCTTGCGCCGAGCTGAGAATTTGGCAGAGGTGGAACTGCTGTTATTTTGAAAAAGATGATCTCTGCAATCTCTTATAGCTTTTTTGAGATGATTATGACCAAATCGGACAAGATCAACCTTGTGTGGTATTTTAATATATCATCCACCGGGGTCCGTTACATCTTGTCTCAGACTTTCAAGATTTTCATCTGCTACAATTAAATTGAGTAGGATCATCATTGTGATTGGACGTCAACATTCATTTTAATGATTTTGAACACGTATCTGGGCCTACTCATATAGCAGGACACACTTTGGTCTTCAGTTATGGTGTTAGTTAACCATTTGCATATGAACAAGGTTTCTTTCAGTGACCATAAATCTGTCTCTATTAATGTCTCTCTTACCTCAGTCTTTTTCTGGAGTTTGTATTAAGTGCAGGCACTTTATTGGTGACTGTGTTGTTATTAAGATTTTTTTCTTTTAAAATTTTCAGCCTCTTCTGATGATAACGTTGAGCTCCTTGCATACTCATTTAATGAACATTGCTTTGCTATTCTGGATCAGGTTGCCTCATTTTTGGGGGTAGGCTGTGGTTCAGGTGATAGAGCAGGTCATGAATGTGTGAATATTAGCTAGAAAGCACTTAAGCGTAGAAAGCAGTGCTTGTATGAATTTGTGTGAATGAGGAATGTTGTGTAAAGCTCTTTGAGTGCTCAGAGTAGAGTAGACGAGCGCTATATAAGAAGCAGGACATTTAAAGTTAGTCATCGCTCTGTTGTTTTCACCCTGGTTAAATAATCAACGAGGCAGTGAAAGAGGCTAGATCATTATTATTATTGGCATTGTGTCTTCCCCACCTCAGCATGTGTTGATAGCCTCTGATAATGGTGGTAATGTATTTCTTCGTTTGTGTTTTTTTTGTAAATAAGTTGATGGACTTAAGATCCAAATTCTCTATTGGTCCCTCCCCTTTTGAAGATGGCCCTCAGTGCTCTGAGTCATTTACCTCATTCTCTCCACTTACACTAAATGACTTAGTATAATGGATAAGGTGAACCACGTCCACATTAGGGATCTCTGTCCTGTTTGGATCTCTTACAATCATTGGGCCTCACTGAGGCAAGGTTGTGTTCCTTCCTACTTTGAGCATGCTGAGGTCATTCCTTTACTTAAAAAAACCTAATCTTGATGCCAGTTCTGACAGAAATTACCGAACTATTTCAAAATTACCATTTATTAGCAAATTATTATAAAAGGTTGTTGAAATTCAATTAAGATCCTTATTGTGCACATTGGATTTCTTTTTAATCTGGTTTTTCAAAAAGAGCACTCCACTGAAGCTGCTATTTTAAAGGTCTGTAATGATAGACCTGATGGCATCTGAAGATACTTAATAAGGCTTAAGGTTTTGGCTGGTGTCTCGGGCTCAGTGCTATACTAGTTTTTGTCCTATTTATCTGAAAGGATATTCTGTTAGGGTGGGCAGGTTCTCCTCTTATACTGCTTCTCTAACCTGTGGGATTCCACAGGTTCAATCCTGGAACTATTGCTATTTTCCTTTTACATCCCTCCTTTAGCTGGTATCATTCAGTCTTTATCTGGCATTTATTATCATTTCTATGCTGATGACATTCAGCTATACATGTCATTTAAGCCTCACCAGCTTGATAGGCTGTCCACCCTAGCTGTTTATCCCAGATTAGTGAGTGGCTCTCCAATAATTGCCTTGTTTCAAACTCTGACTAGACCGAGGCCATGATTAAAGCTCCTCCTGATATACATTCAAGAATCAGTCAGGTGATTGCTTCCTTTTGCTCACCTGTAAAGACCAGTGTTCTTGATCTCTGTGTGGTATTTGATTCGTCTTTGGACTTTGATTCACATACAAAACCTCTCTGACGTTTCCGTTTCTTTCACTTATGGAACATTTTTAAATTGAGAGCTATGGTCTCCTCCTCCTATTGTTCATTCATTTGTTTTTGTTTTTTTCATTTTTGGCCGCAGCGGCCTTTGTCAGCAGTGTAGACGGGACAGGAAATGGGGGATAGATACGGGGCTAATTGGCAACAAGCCGGGACTCGAACTTGTGCCGCCCGCACCGCGGCAAATTATTGTGGTCGCCTGCTCCACCCCTGAGCCACCCAGTTCATTTGGGTCATCACTCCTAGATCATTGTAGTGCTCTTTTTACCAGCTTAGACAAATGATCTCTGTCACGCCTCCAAGCCACACAAAATGCTGCCGCTGAACTCCTAACTCACTCTACTAAGCAAGCTCACGTTTCCCCTGTTTTATTCTCTTTACATCGGCCCCCAGTTGCTCTAGAATTCATTTAAAAGTTCTCACACTTACATACAGAGCACCAACCGGACAAGCCCCAGACTACTTTCAAGTTTTTGTCAAACACACTGCTGCTCGCTGTCTTAACTCACAAGCTGTTTCTGCTCATCCATTCAGATGTTTGGCTCTACAGTATCACACACACAGAGTTTAATGGCAATTCAAAGAAAGAGGAAAAGATGTTTTGTATGGCTTTAAGATCAAACCTACAGGTTTCCAAATACTGAGCTATACTTTAGCTATATCTGCAGATATCTGTCCAAGCATTGGTGACAACAAGCTGATCCATGC
Organism: Cichlasoma orientale; assembly: GCA_034780415.1. NCBI lineage: Eukaryota > Metazoa > Chordata > Actinopteri > Cichliformes > Cichlidae > Cichlasoma > Cichlasoma orientale. The sequence goes on along the minus strand of JAVDPK010000324.1, from coordinate 114,435 downwards.
AGTTCTCTGCATTTAGTAAATCACGCACCAGCATCAGTTGGTAGCAGGCAGCTAACACAACATGGAGGAAGCTAACAGCAAAGAGTCAGCAGTGTGTGGATGCATTTCTGTATTTCCCTCGGAGGGAGCGGCTTATTGTTTTTGGTGTGTTCGTAACAATACTGCAGCAAACCGACCGGCCTGATTCACACCGAACTGGCACGAATGACGGCCAGTGACCCCTCGCTCAAAAAAATGATAACAGGTGAAAGTTGTGAGAATGACGGGGCGAAAGACAGCGTGTTTGGAGTGTGTGGTTAGTGTGTAGTTTAGTGTGCTGTGTAGTCATGGACAGGCAGAAGCCACCAAAGGCAGACTCAAACGTAAACGCTGTCTCCAGGTGTACAGCAGGAGGAGGGACACACCTGAATTGTCAGGATGTGATGGTCCACTCTGTGTGCGGGGGCAGGGACTGTTTTTCGAGCGGCACAAATCATTTGTGTGGCTGTGGCTCAGGCGGTAGAGCAGGTCATCTACCAATGGGAAGGTTGATGGTTCGACTCCTGCCTGCTCCAGTCTGCATGCCAAAGTGTCCTTGGGCAAGATGCTGAACCCCAAGCTGCTCTCCGCTGCAGCCGTCAGAGTGTGAACGTGTGTGAACGTTAGCTAGAAAACAGTGCTTGTATGAATGTGTGTTACTGCTCTTACTGTGACTCCTGGTCTGTTGCACTAAAACAGCTGAGGCGCTGCCCTCGCTTTAATGTAAATAGTTGGAAATAACTTTGTTTGGAGTGACGTTCAAATCAGCTAAATGTCTGCTGAGGGCGGGGCTTGTTGTGCCCAGCACCACAAACACAAAACTGTGGCTAAGTGTGCTGACACAGCAACACTTCCTGTCAATCTCTCACATGCTCCGCCTCATTGTTTGGATTAAAACATGTTGGGAAGCTTTTATTTCACTTACACTAACATAGCATGACGCTGTCAGCTTTATTACTACGAATGCCCACACATATCTGTCAACAAATGCTTTTGCATCCCACGTGTATCACATACGGTCTAAGCTTCTGCCCGGTGCCAACGGGTCATCTCCAAACCAAACAGGACTGATAAGAGCGAGCAAGAACGGCTCAACAAATATGGATCAAATCCATTTCTGAATCAGTTCAGACAGCAGGGCTGCCACATTAATTTAATCATGTTCAGAATACGTGCATCAGTCTGTACACCACTGCAGGAAATCTACAGCCTAAAACACCTGCAGGCGTGTGTGTGTAAACCCAGACTCGAGCCCAACCATTAGCTGTCTTACTCGATGCTCTGCTAGTGAACCTTAAATGGACGACCCCTCTGTCACCTCCCTTTTCTCTCTCTCTTTTCCAGTTAAAGTTCTCTAATCGTATTACAGGCTTTCAGCTCTTCCAGGCAGAGTAAACGGCGTATGGTGTGTGTGTGTGTGTGTGTGTATAGTAGTATTATTACATTTTCATATAACCGAATCCCCAATGAGACAGAGTGCAGCGAGATGGTCTTTTAATAAAGGAGAGAGAGGCAGAGAAGGAAGGAAACACATACAAACTCCATGAATCTGAATCCTCTATTTCATCTTCTGGGACCTGAACACAGTACAAAAACATATCTGGGTGTCAATCTGGAGGCTCTGCACACACTTCATGCTCATACCCACAACAAGAGCCCAAAAGATCTATGCCACTAACAATACCATCCTCTGTAAGGGCAAAGGTCAGGCAGCTTTATTCTCAAATACACTTAGGGCCAGTTTTCCCTCTGTACGGCACCAAAAACAATACGCCGCTCCCTCCGAGGGAAATACAGAAATGCATCCACACACGGCTGACTCTTTGCTGTTAG
>JAVDPK010000324.1:47503-59247 GCA_034780415.1 Cichlasoma orientale | reverse complement strand
ATCAGGTGACCCTGAACCCTCCCTTAGTTATGCTGCTATAGGCCTAGGCTGCTGGGGGGTTCCCATGATGCACTGAGAGTTTCTTTTCTCTCACCTCTTTTCACTCCATATCAGTATAGATATCATTCCCATTGAGATCTAATGTTCTTTGAACAGTATATATAAATGACCGAATGACCCAGATTATGCTCTGGCAACGACACAGTGTAAATGTTATTTTTGTTTGTTTGTTTGCAGGTGGCATCTGAAGTTGTGATCAGCTCGTTTGTGTCCTGTGAATGAAGAAGCACAGAAAAATCTGCCCATATGCAAATATTCACGTTTTTTCACATTTGAATGATTTTTACCTGATCTGTCTGATACCTGAACTTTAACCTTGAGACTTTGGCTTTACAGAACTTTACAGAAGTAGTAGCACTCGCTAACAGCTGCAAGCACATGCTGAGAGTTGCCTTTAAATGGCCCATGCAATGAAATCAAATCATTGTATTTTGAGGCCCAGCTGCAGTGAAAACAGTGACATGATTAACAGGGGTTAACTGCTGAATCATCTGTTATTGCTCAGGCACTTTATTTCTTCTATCAGAAGACATTTTCCTATCAGTAATTACCCATCAAAATGCTGTGAGGCAGCTGATATATAATGAAGGGATTTAATAAAACAAGCCTTTAAAAACTAAACGTTTAAGAAAAAAAACGTGGTGTGTGAGCATGCTATAAACGATCCACTAAATCAAATAAATGGCTTTGGAATAACAGGTAGTTTTTCTTTTTTATGGATGGACGCCTGGATGAGTGTGTTGGACTATCTAATAGCTATCGCTCATCTCTACTGCCGCCCAGCAGACACAGTAGAAGCTCAGTAGAGAGGCTGTCGCCAGTGTTGACTGCTCATTAACTGCTGAGACAGAGCGTCAGCGCTCGTTCTGCCCCCATCTATAAGCTCTTATAATTATCTCATTTTAACTGATCGTAAAGCTAACATGGATTACATACTGCAACGCTGCTCTGGGATCACAAAGGAGTCCACCAGTAATAAAAAAAAAGGGGGGCCACAGCTTGACCACAGACACGTTAAATAGAAATGGCAAAGATTATTTTTATCCTGCTCCGCCTCAAAAGAGCCGAACCACATTTGAAGCAGCAAGTATATCAGCGAATCCCTGCTGATGCATCCGAGTGGGGTCCCGACAGCTCCGGTGCTTTTGAGAGATGGTGGTGCCATTCATTTCAAAATGAGCTTATATATTATATATATATATTTTCTCTGGTAAAACATTTGATATGTTTTCTATGCTTTGTTCAGTTCCACTTTATTTAAATAGCACCAAATCACGACAACAGTGAGGCACTTTACACTGTAAGGTAAACACCCTACATTAACACAGGAAAACCCCAACAACCAGATGACCCCTGTGAGCAGCACTTGGTGACAGTGGGAAGGAAAAACTCCCTTTTAACAGGAAGAAACCTCCAGCAGAACCAGGCTCAGGGAGGGGCAGGTTGGGTTTGAGGGGAGCAGCACGCACTGTTGCCTCCCTCTGCTGCCTTGTCACTGAACAGATGTTTGCCCTCACTCTCAGCATCAGCGTGCCAGCTGCCGTTTGTTTGCATGAAGGTGCTCTATTGGACTTAAGCTCTGGTGACTGTGCAGGTCATGTGACTACAGGGAACTCAGTGCCATGGTCAGTAAACCAGTTTGAGAGCTTTGTGACTCGGTGTGTTATCCTGCTGGGTACACTGATACATGGCAGGATGGATCCATGCTTTCAGGTTGTTCACACCAGATTCTGGCCCTAAACGTCACAGCAGAATCAGGACTCATCAGTCCGGGCGATGTTTTTCCAGTCTTCTTTTCTGATATTAGTGAGCCTGTGTGAACTGTAGCCTCAGTTCTTAGCTGACAGCAGTGGCACCCAGGGTGGTCTTCTGCTTCTGTAGCCCATCTGCTTCAAGCATTCAGAGATGCTCTTCTGCATACCTTGGTTGTAATGAGTGCTTCTATGAGTTGCTGTTGCCTTCCTTCTTCTCTGACAGGCATTTTCACAGAGAAGTGCTGCTCACTGCATAGCTTCTCTTTGGTGGAGCATTCTCTGTAAACCCTGGAGATGGCTGAGTGGAAAACTCCCAGTAGATCAGCCTGTCTGACACCAGCATCCACACCACCTTCATCTTCACTTAAATCACCTCTCTTCTACATTCTGAGTGTGAACTTCAGCAGGTCATCTTGACCATGTCTGAATGCCTACATAATACTGAGTTGACACCATTTAACTGATTGATATTGGTATTAATGAGCAGTTGAACAGGTGTACCTAATGAGGTGGCTGTTGAGTGTGAGCATATTGTCTGCAGTTCAAGTTCATGAGGCCTCCAGTTCCTTTAAATTCAGATGTTCTGTAGTGGGTTTTTCCTAAACTCCTGCACTACTGGGACTTCAGTAGTATGACATCATTGTTTGGCAAGCGTGACTTGTCTTACCTAAGCTGTCCTTCTGTCTGACTTCCCTGCCAGACATGCACCATACACACAATGCGGCTTAATTGATGGCATTACTTAAAAGCTTTATTCCACTGAAGTTGGCATCTAGTTTAATATCTTAAGTGCCCTGGCCGTCTCACAAACTCCCAGAGGTGCCATACCCAGAGATTCAGTTAATACAGGCTGATGGATGTCCTAGTGTGTGTGTGTGTGTGTGTGTGTGTGTGTGTGTTTGTGTGTGATTTGTGATCAAAAGCTGACACTGTTTTACGATGACACTTACCTTTGGGTCCAGACATGAACCCTCTGAAGTGGCTGCTTTCCAATCCAATATGGAATGTTCTGTGATGGTCGGGCACATTTGGGTCCAGATTCATTCAAATGTTGATAAACACCTGCTTTCATTTTATACACTGTGCCATCCAGAGATCGCAGCGCTGTAGCAGCTGATATCCCCTTTGTGCTGCTCTGTCCTTCACAGCAGGAACTCCTTTTAGCTTGGCGGCTACATTTGAAATGGTGAAAATATGATGCGTTATTTATTCATCATCATCTGTTCCTTATGTCACACATCGGCTCAAAAAATGCAGGATGAGACGGTGCAGAAGTTTTACTTTAATACTCTGTGGAGTCAGCAGTGCAGCAGGTGGGTCACTTCACAGGTCTACATTATTATGCTCTATACTTCAGTGTACAGCAGCACAGCAGCCACTGTGTCCACTGTGAGAGATTTGAACCTGCCCGTCACTGAGAGTGACGGGCAGGTTCAAATCTGGTTAAAAGCTGGTTAAAAGTGAGGCATTATCATTGGCAGACGTCTTCCAGTCCTTTAGTCAGCCCAAGGTGTTATGATGAATCTGCCCTTTGCTAAACCCACTGCCACCTGTCTCAGCATACACAGCATTAACTGTATATGGGCCTTGATTGTGCAAGAAAACCATTATCTTGGCTTACTAATGTGCAGGAGAGTTATAAAATTAAGCAGCAGACAGCAGTGCATTTACAGAGCAATTTGAATTGTCTGTGAAATGTGCAAAAGGGCAGAAGAGTCAAACCTAAATATTATTTTTACATAAACTGTCGCTGAAAAAATAAAAAGAAATCTCCAATTAAATAGAAAATTAAAGATGAAAATATTAATAATTAAAATACAAACTATTGATTAGGAAAGGTGTTCTTCACTTGCAGAGATGATAACAAAAATACTCGTGTCATTTTAAATGTTATGTCAGTGATAAATATCTCAGGCTTGCCCACATCGCTCTGGGGGAATGACCCTTACTCTCATCAGCTGACGAAGCTCTCTGGGAAGCATCATGTTGATGGTTTTCCAAAATATTTCAACAGTTCTCCTGGGAAACAAGATGAGTTTATTTTACCAACTTCTAGCAAACTCACACATGGTGGTGCTCACACCGAGAAGGTCCTGGGTTTGAATCCAGGCTGAGGGCTTTCTGTCTGCATGGGTTCTCTCCTGGTACTCCGGCTTCCTCCCACAGGCCAAAGACAGGAACAGGGTTAGGTTAACCGGTGATTCTAATTTGCCCGCAGGTGTGAATGAGACCTTTCGCCCTGTGACAGCTGGAGTGGACTCCGGGCCTCCCGTGAGAATAAGCGGAAGAACGTGGATGGATAGCAAACGCTAATACCTCAGAGAAAGAAACAAGTGTAACGACAACACCCAGAACAACATAAAACAAAATTAAACATCTGGTTAACTGAGGTGTAACAATGGTGGACTATAACGGCAAAACGATAGTGTCTATGAAACTGAAATTCTGTTTCATAATGAGACACAAACACATGAGACCCAATCTGACACTAGGATAAGTCCAGTATCAAAGGATATCCTATTAGTAATCATTATGACGTGATTCTATTTACTGAAAAAAGTTATGTTTACAGTGTAACTAGATAATTTTATACATTATAATATGTAAAATGATCAAGGCTATTGACACAAACCAGGGGCATGAGAAGAGGATGGGAACTGGAACCGGAAATGTTAAAGCAGTACTCTGACGCATGAACTGGGTCAGTACTGCCATGTGGAGCCATCATCCATCCAGATGATGGTGTGTGTTTGCTCAGAAGTGACACTTTGTAGCTCATGTTTGACTCCCACGCTTGCCGTGACTGTCTCCGGTGAAATGAACTGATTCGCCCAGTGCAGCCAATCCGGACATCACGTGACTGTACAGACACTCAAGCGATCTGCAGGCACTGTTAGTGTGTGTAGCTGTGCGTGAACGAGCCGATTCGTGGAGTTTGCGTAGATATTGGAATTGGGCGTGACGGGAGCTGAGGAGGACTCAGTGTCCTCAGCCTCCCTCAGAATGCTGTCGAAATTCTACCTGAGGTGGGAGTTTATAGGTGTGCCGGGTCTGTCCAGCATCCTCCCCTGCCACCTGATCCAATTCACCACCAGGTGGTGATCAGTTGACAGCTCAGCTTCAGAACTTCAGAACAGCGAGTGCTCAGAACATACGGTCTGATGATACAATTACAAAATCGATCATCGACCACGTGCACTGATGGTCATCCTTATGAGCTGAGTCAGAGGCCCCAAGCATGATGTGGCTGGAGCAGATTAACATGGCAGATTAAACTGGATTTTCTTGTGTGTGGCTCATCAATGAGGCAGTCTGGCTCTGATACAACAGTACAAGGACCAAACATTTTACCTGCAATGGCAATTCAACACCTGATCACCTGACTGTAGTGCAGCCTTACGATCATACAACACAGGAGCAGCACAGTGTATGATCACATGCTGAAATGCTGACGATGGCAGGAATGGGCTGTAGAGGAGCAGATGGGACAGTCTGATTTGGTTTTCTGGGTAACTGAGAGACACGACAAGTCTTAAAGTAAGCAGAAATATCACCTTTCAAACGTGGCCAGAAAAACCTTTAAGGACTCGATCGTTTTCAGTTCTCTCCTCACTTGTGTGTTCAGTATGTGGTTTTGAGCCATGTCCCCATTATTAAAACATATTATGTTACTGAATCGCTGTGTGTCGAGCAGCGGTGCAGGTGGGGGCGCTGCAGGTGGTGCTGCTGAGGTAGTACTAGATGCAGTTTTTGGTTTGTTCTTATCTTTCTTTTTCTGTTTTTTTCATGTGGTGAAGGTTAAAATTTCGTGTGGTTCACTGAATTTCAGGGACTTGAAAGACTTTTTTTTTCATCTTAAAGTTCTTAAAGTTCTACCACAGACTCGGTGTTCCAAAGTGATTTTGTGGACTTCTCAGCGGGGAGACGGGATTTTATCCGGTCACGGCTCAGATCGGTCTGGAGGTGTAGCAATACGCTACAGTAACGACGGCAGTGATCAAGGTTGAAATCTCTATGATGGCTATAATAATGATGACAAAACAAAACACTGTTGGAAACTGTTACAAATTTCATTTCTGATTTTAAACTGTCGTACCCTACTGGTCACATTTGAGGAGCAGGTGATTGGAGATGAATGAAGGCATACTCACCTTTTAATTCACCTCTTTTCACTCTGTTTATACCCCGCTCTGCATCATCAGTTATTATTAATCTCTGTCTCTCTTCCACAGCGTGTCTTTTGTCCTCTCTCTCCCCCCTCACTCCAACCGGTCCCAGCAGATGGCTGCCCCTCCCTGAGCCTGGTTCTGCTGGAGGTTTCTTCCTGTTAAATAGCTGATTGCTATTGTTGTTGTTTATTTGCTCTGTTCTCTTTCTGTTTGTGCTCTGGTGTTTTGTCACAGGTGCAGCACTTTCACCTGTCGGTTCTGATGTAGTTGGGCCATTTAAATCTTAATAAAGAAAATATAATAATAGTAATGAATAAATAATAACAATAAGAGGAGCATACAATACAGCTCCTCTTGACACAGCAAAGCTGTTTGTCATGCAGACAATAATTGTGCTCGCTTAAGCTGCTGGACTGGACAGGTGGAAAAATATTAAAAAATAAATAAAAGGGAGTTTTTCCTTCCCACTGTCGCCGAGTGCTTGCTCGTAGGGGGTCGTTTGACTGTTGGGTTCTCTCTGTAATTACTGTAGAGTCGTTACCTTACAAAATAATGCAACTTAAGGTGAGTGTTGTGATTTGGTGCTATATAAATAAAACTTAATTGAATGGAACTGAATAAAAGGCCACCAAGCCACAGCAGCACTGGCACAACATTATAGGAAGCTTTATGACTCACAACAACTGATATCTGGAGACCTTTAAACCCGGGCTGAAGGTTTCATGGTTTAGGCCTAACAGGGAGGGATTATTGGTTGGACAGTAATTATTAGATACTGTGATCAGATCATTGTTTTAGATGTGAATTTAAAACCCACAGATAAGGAGGCCATAAATAAGAAATATTGGGAATTTAATGCTGGACTGTTTCAAAATGATAATTTTTTTAAAATAAAAGTATAAAAAATGAATCAACTGAAAATTATACTGGAAATGGGAATTTATTAATTTTAGGAGAATATGAGAAACAGAGCAGTGTTGCAGCAGAGCCAGCTGAAATGAGCTGGAATAAAAGTTCGATGTATCTGGAAAGAGCTCGAGATGCTTTGAGAAGATCACGATGGAAGGCAGGAAAAAACTGCTCTTACTGTAGAGAAGAGCCGACAGAGAAACTGATATCAAAGAGATGATGGAGAGTTTTTATTTTACTCTAAGCTGTACGCTTCAAATTATTCTGTCTTTCTCAATAAAATAAGAATATCCTGAACACTGAGGAAACCTTTAAGAAGCTGAGTGAATCTGATTTGGAAATTGAAGAATTCGATGCAGTTTTAATGAAGATGGCTTTAAATACATCTCCAGGAACAGATGGGCTCACAGGTAACTTCCATCAGTTCTTCTGGAAAGAAATATAATATTTAAAGGCTGAATGTATTCAGAAGAACGAACTCTGCTATGAAACAAGGAATAAGCACTTTGATCCCCAAACCTGGCAAAGATAAAAGGATTTTAGGTCTGAGAGCAGTCACGTTGTTACAAATTATTCTCTGCTGATATTGCTGAAAAAAGGTATTTCCACAGAGACACAGCCGGTTTCTTAAAAGGAAGGATTTTCATAACCATATTTGTATTAGATGCACTAGATTACAGTTATTTGCTGACAGAAAATGAGTTTCTTTGGTTTTCAGATTTTTATAAAAGCATTCGACTCCGCTGAAAACGTTTGGTAATAGATTCATAGCTACAGTATAATAAACAGTGCTGTAACATTAGGTCATGGTACCTGTAATGGTACCTGAACGCTGTATGAACTCAGTGTGCAGAGAGGCCATGGCACAGTGGAAGTCTCTCCTGGACTGAGGCAGCGCTGCGTCCATGGAAATGATTTTTGGGATTATAAATGGACAAAGTAAACATCTGTGCGCATGTTTGCCAAACCCAATAAGAAGACAATATACTTTGAAGGAGGTTTTTTTTTGGAAAAAGTGAAAAAAATTAAAATTTTTAATGAAATTTCCCCAAAAAAGAAGTTTGGAGATTAAAGTTGAAGCTGTGTTTTTGTGGAGGAGCTGAAACGTTGTGAAACAGATGTGTCACCTCTGTGACTGAGCACAGCATCACGTTTGGGGAGGAGAACGTGGATTTTGTTTATTCCATCACTGGGAAAGTTTTTGTTCATTAATGTAAGTGAACAAAAGCCACTGGAAGAACGAGCTGCAGCTCTTCAGTGACTCACTTTAATGAGCTGAAAGCTCTAAAATGATCTCAGCAGACTGTATCTGATGCAGCCTGGTTGGATTTGTTCACTGATTCCTTTCATTTATGTGCATGACCTGGCTGTTATTTAGGCATCAAATATAATATTTAATAAAGTTTATTTTTTTAAAAAGCCGTAAACTACAAACTACAGTTTTACAGTGTTTTTAGGCAGGAACGCAGCCTCCAGCCACAGCACCGCCAGACACCAGCTAACACGGGCTGCTCCGAGCCCTTCATCGTCCTGCTGAGGAGGAGCTGGTGGTCCCTCTGCTGTTTGGACACCGTGGTGGTCTTTGTATGATGGGAGCCATTAGTGCTGAGTCTTTATGTAAAACAGATGATTAGAGCTCAGTGGGTTTTCCACTCAAAGCCCTTCAATTTACCTCCATCCGTACAGCGCTCTGCTCTATAAGCTTCATCTCACGTACACACTGAAGCACCAGTTAGGCTAACACACACACACACGAGTCTTTGGACTGTGGGAGGAACCCACCCAGACACAGGAGACCGAGCTGAGGACTGAATCAGGACCCTTGCTGCTGTGAGACGACAGTTAAACACACACAGAACAACAACACATTAAAGTGTGTCTGCTGATGCTGAGGACTCGGTGGACCCTCACTCACACCCACCACGTGTCTCTGCTTTTAATGTACAAAACACGTCTAAAAAGTTCACAATTTGTTTCACAGCAGTTTTGCATCATTTTGATGAGATGTGGACTTCAAATGGGCCGTCAGTCACTGGAAGCTGTTTTATTACAGTGTCCATAACGACCTGCTCTGTAAATCAGGCCGTCAGGGAAGAAAAGCAGCTCAGAGGAAAAGCTTTTATTTATCTGCCACCGTGCTGCACATACACAGGCCTAACCTCATCGCTGGGACTAACTAACCTGGGCTTAAACTGAAGGTCAACATGTCTTCCAACAAGTATTAATGACACAGGATACCAAAGCATGGTGTCAGTCTGATCAAACAGGTGTCAAAGGAAGAACAGTGTCTCAGTGAGACGTGGAACACATTCATGTGAAACCCTCGTTCAGTGTTCTGATGACGGTGCAGAGCACTGAATCCCCCACAGCTGCTCCTCTGGGTCGAGACCCTGCAGCCCACGATCGATGCATTCAGTGAGCGCGCGTGTCCTACGGATGGAGCCACAGAGCCGCCTCCAGCCTGCACGTCAACACACTCACAGGGCTGCTCCTCAGGTCTGCAGCAGAGCGGGCGCAGCCTCAGGGTGGCTGCTGCTGAGTGAGGACGTCAGGTGGAGCTGGGTGCAGTACTTCAGCGGGATGTCCAGACCCACCACGGGACCGACCACACTGAGCCACGACAGCACGTAGTTCACTGGCCTGCTCACACACACACACACACACACACACACACACAGTTAGCAGGACACAGCTAAGCTGCCTCCAGCAGCTTCCTGTCTCACAGCGGTGTGGTTCAGTGATCCTACCTGTGCCCTTCCTGACATGCCTGCAGCACGGGCCTCATGAACTCCTCGGTTCTGCAGGGGTGGAGCAGAAAGAAAGGCTGACCCAGCAGAGGATGCTCCTGGCACACAGACACAGTGAGTCAGTTCACAGAGGAAGATGATGATGATGATGATGATGATGAGGCTGAGACTGCTCTTACCTGCTGAGTAATGGTATTCAAAGGACTGTTCTGAAGGCGATGTTTGAAGTTTGGATGAACAGAACCCCATACCTCCTCTAATGTCAGGCTCCGCCCCTCTGACAAACAAGGTAGCAAACAACATGTGGAGGCATGGTGAGCGTACAGACTGTGTCAGTGTAACAGTGGTGTGGTTATAGCACATCAATGTGGTGAGCAGGAGCTTTACCCCCATAAAGGCCCTGCTCAGGTTTGGATTGTAACTTCTGGGACCTTCAGCACTGATACCAGTCCAGCTGCACAGTGTGTCCTGTATTTAAGTGTGCTACAAGTTCATGCTTTCTAACAGAGGCTCAGACATCCAGCAAACACTAGCATTCTGCTACTGCACACTCATTGGTTGGTTAAACAATCAAAATCTCAGCTCCACCCACGTGCGTAATTTAGACCAAACGCCAAAGAGCTGAAAGCAGGTGGTGGGAAGGTTCCTGCAGTCAAACAGCAGGACGCTGAGGTGTGTGCGTCCTGTGTAACTAACCCAGGGTGAAGGCTCTGAAATAGAGCGCAGGAGCACGGTAGCTGCAGGAGTACAGGACGTGATACTCGTACTGAAGCGCACGGCTGCTGCCTTCAGACGGCGCGCAGACGCCATCGTCGTCTTCATCGATGTCAGCATGAAAACAGGCAGCAAGAGCGGGCTGTGGAGGAGGACACGTGTAGTCATGCTCAGCAGAGGCACAGCTGTGTGTGTTACACCATTAAAGCTTCACCTGTCTCTGTGCTCCAAGGATGGAGAGGGTGGAAACCCGTGAGTCTAAAGCCGTTCCCTTCTGTCTCTGTGCTGGGCTTGAGTCAGCTGTGACTGACCTGAGGACAGTCTTCCTGAGGTAGCCCTCTTCTGAACCCTGAACCAAAATCAGAAACCCCCTTTCAGCACCTTCATCAGCCACACAGTTTGAGGCTGCTCCGTGTGCAGTAAGAAGAACAGCAGGACCTCCTCACCTGGACGCGCTCCCAGCTCCAACCATCTCTCAGCTGCTCCGACTGCTGCAGGAGGAGCTGACAGCAGCCGTGGAACTCCTTTTCATCCAGCGCACACCGGCTCATTTCTGCACACACACACACACACAACACACACACACACACACACACACGTATCATTGTAGATTTTGGTACTGACTCAGTGGTCCTTGCTGTTTTCTTTGTGCTACAATGACTTCGCCCGTCTCTTCTGCTCCACAGGCAGCACGAGAGCAGGTGAATACCAGCTGCATGCAGCCATCACTCACACTACGCTGAAATGACACGAGTGCAAATAAACTGACATAATGCAATTAACATTTTTTCATTTTATCTCGATCCTGTTGTCGTTTTTTCATAATAAATACCACTTCAGTAATTCTAGACCCATCTCTGTCTTATCTGATAACGCATGATCTTTACTGGAAAAGAGTAATTATTCATTACAGGCTATTTTGCTCTGATGCAGAGAGCACAGGATCACGACCTCACCAATGCAATGCCTTATGGGACTGTCGCGCACACCAGCACAAGCTGATAATATGAAGGCACACGTGCTCTGGGGTCTGAACCCGAGGTGAGCTGCTGTGCTGTACACGTGACCAGCAGGGAAGCAGCAACGAGGAGCTGAGGCCCCAACAACGCGTGGCTCAGCAACACTGCAGCACACAGTGGTGTGACCACAACACTGTCATGGTGGGACGTTTACCTGTCTACATGTCTACATGTCATAGGGTTGCTGCTAAAGCACACCTACAGCTCAGCCAGAAGCACAGGAAGTGTGTGAGCTTTAGTTTAAAGCAGCCTGGGAGAACAGTGCAGGGAGAACAGTGCTGAGAGAACAGCGCTGAGAGAACAGCGCTGGGAGAACAGCGCTGGGAGAACAGCGCTGGGAGAACAGCGCTGGGAGAACAGCGCTGGGAGAAC
>JAVDPK010000324.1:32811-44462 GCA_034780415.1 Cichlasoma orientale | reverse complement strand
GCGTAACCGGGTGTCATTACTGCCGACGTGAATAACGATCTTACCAAATCTACGATTAGCCTTAGCCAGCAGTTTCACATTCCCTTCTATGTCGCCTGCTCGGCCCTTGAAGACGATCAGCAATGGTTGCTCGTGTCACTAGTTTCATGTTTTTCAAAACAGAGTTGCCAATTACCAAAGTAAACCATCGCAAGAGCTTGGTTCATGTTCCTGGCAGTAAGTCAGCCTTGTTTACGGTGGGTGTTGAACTCTGCCAGCGCTGCCTTTTGTCACTGACTCTGTTCATATTTTTATGGACAGAATAGCCAGGCTTAGCCAGGGGGTGGAGGGTCCCCACTTTGACCTCCTGTGGATTTCATCTTTGCTTTTTGCAGACGATGCGGTCCTGTTGGCTTCAGATTGGAGTGGAGGGGTTTGTTGCCAGATGTGAAGCAGTAGGAATGAGAATCAGCACCTCAAAGTCTGAGACCATGGTTCTCAGCCAGAAAAGGGTGGAGTGCCCACTCCAGGTCCAGGATCAGTCTCTATCCTAGGGGGAGGAGTTTAAGTATTTCAGGGTCTTGTTCATGAGTAAGAGGAAAGTTGTGTCTGCAGTGATGCTGTCCCGCTCTATCGTGGTGAAGACGGAGCTGAGCATTAAAGTGGTCAGTTTATGTTCCTACCCTCACCTGTGGTCACGGGTTTGGGCAGTGACTGAAAGAACAAGACTGCAAACACAAGCAGTGGAAACGAGTTTCCTTCAAAGAGTGGCTAGCCCCTCGCTTAGTGATAGAATGAGGAGCTTGGTCATTCCAGAGGGACTTGGAGTAGAGCCATTGCTCCTCCACACTGAAAGGAGCCATTTAAGGTGGTTGAGGCATCTAACTAGGAAGCTTGTCCCACCAGAAGGAGGCCCGGGCAGACCCAGGACTCACTGGAGAGATTATACCTGTCAGCTGGAAGAGGTGGCAGGGTGAGGGAAGTCTGGGCTTCTCTGCTTAGACTGCTGCAGCCCAAACCCGGATAGGCGTCAGAGAATGGATGGAGAAAATAAGAAAATAAAAAAAAAGCAGAGGTTTTGGCCGTTTACCTGTCTGCAGCATTCAGGTGTGTGTTAACACGGTGCCAAGGAGAACAACATCGGCAGTGACCTTAGAGAAGCATTTGTTGCTGCCCATTAGTCTCAGAAGGGTGAGGCCATTTCCAAATAATAAGAAGGCCATCATCGACAGAGAGAATTATTCACAAATAGAAAATATTCAACACAGCTGGCAATCTTCCCAGGAGGTGACATCCCAGCAACTTCACCCCAAGGTCAGACCGTCAGACTCTACTGGCCTCCAGTGCCACCAGGCGGTACCTCGGACTGTCAGGGGGCTCACCGGTGCCCTGGTCCAGATGTGGGAGGAGATCCCTCAGGTCGCCATCTGTCGTATGTGGGGGGGCCATACGAAACTACTGAGCACCATTTCTGAGTTGCTGCAATGAAGTTTGTGTTGATGAAGGTGGATGGTCTAGAGTGGAAAATGTGCTTTCATCCCTAAGCATCTTGAGTTACTGTTCTGTCAGTGGAACATAGAAAGAGCAGAGAAAAGGTGTGCCAGGTATTATTAGGCCCCATCTTAAAGACCTCATAGTACCATATCACCTTAATAGAGCACTTCACTCTCAAAGCCCTTCTCCACTGCCGGTGCCAAGTGCTCGACCCGTTTAGCACTTTTTCCACCGCGAACTCGCTCGGTTCTCAGCCGACAAATGGGTTCCGTTCCAGCACCATAAACTAGCTGGTCTGGAACCAAGGAACGTGTGATGCAAGTGGCTTCCTGCTCGTAATCGCTGCCTGTGTTTACCTCTGTGCTGCACACAGATGCTGCAGCAGTTTGGTTTGGACGTAAAATGTGATCGCAGCACAAGAAATAAAGTTTGCAAAGAGGGAGCGTGTTCTGGACGAGGACCCGCCCACACGCATACGTAAAGCACGCTGGAAACGCAGGCTGGTTGTTAAGGGCACCTTGTCAGTGGAGACGTGGTATCGGATGGTTATGGTGTGGTTTAGATTCTTCGCCTGTGCATATCTCTGTTTATTCTCAGTTCAGACCATTTTGAGTTTGTTATGCTGCCCTCAGTTAATTCTCTAGTGTGATTTTCTATGTTCTTGTAATGTTGTGGAGTTTCAGTTTCCCTGTGTGTCTTCAGGTCTCTGGTATTTGTTCCTGTAATTATGCTACAGTACGTGCAGACATTTCTAGTTTCACCGTCATCTGTGTGATTCTTTCTGTTCTCATTCTGCTTCCATGTTTAGTTATTGTCTGTCTCTGTATCCAGCTAGTGTGTCTTAGTGTGGGTGTCGGTGTTTTTGTATTTGTCAAGGTAAACCAGAATAGGACTCAAAATGGGTTTACTGCCCACCCGGCCGCAGTGCGCTTCACACTGAAGCAAGCGCTCCTGTTGCTCCGTTCCCTGCCTCTCTCAGTAGGTGATTCCACTCACCTGTGCCAAGGACAAAGACCTGCAGCTCACAGCTCCCACGAAAGACACCACTGGTATGATAAAATATTTATTTAAATAGACAATATTCTTTGAATAAACATAGGCCAAAGTTGAAGGCTGGTTATATTTGGTAATGTGTGTTTCTACTTGCACTGAATTTAAGGTCAAGCAGTCAACAGTATTTATGAAATGGTTTAAGATCAGCTTGTTGGTTGATTGGCACTGAATGGTAACGCCTGAATAATCCAGATGATCTTTAATCTGAAGAACATGGTTAAGATGCAATAAATATTTAGGTGTGTGATTAAAGTTAAAATTGTTAATGGACCATATCATTTAAGGGAAATGTTAAATAAATAAATGTTTATCTTGCTAAAATTAGTACCTTTATCAATCTCATAGTTTAAATAGAAATCATTTTTAGGGTGCAGTGAAATTTGTTATTTGTGATGTTTAATGTACATTTAATCTGTTTAAAGGTTATCAACCTACTCAGCCATTAATCAACTTGCTCATTTGCCACTGCATCTAATACTTGCAATCACAACAAAGCACAATAAAGCGCTTCAAACTGAGTTGAGCTGTCCGAGCATCCTTTTGTGTGGAGCCGGCCTTTTCAAGTTTGGGCAGGAGCTGAAGGAAGGTTAAAAAACAGTATTGCTCAGTGTACCTGCTTCATGTTGTCAAGTCTGTGTTTGTGTCACGTTTGGTCACTTCCTGTTTTATTTTGGCGGTCCCTTGTCTCTCATGTATTATGTTCAGTGTTGCTTCCCTTGTGTCCATAGTTAGATGTGCTGCAGCTGTTGCCTCCTGCTGTCGCCACTCATCAGCTTGTGTGTATTCAAGACCAGTTTTCTTTGGTTTTTGTGGCGTTGTCCCCTCAAGCTGTGTGTTTGCCTTTCATCTCCAAGGTCTTGTGTTACTGACTCTAGTCCTGTCCTGGTTTGGGAGTTGGTATTTTGGAATCTTGTAAGAAGGCTTCTGTATTAAAGCTGCTCTGTGCAGCTTGACTTTGTTTGCTGCTGTGTCGTGCACTTGGGTCCTACTCTGCCTGCCTCACAGGCAACATCTGACAAAGGGAAGCAACCAGCATGGACCCGGCGGATGCAGCATTTTGAGAATGCTGCATCTGCCGGGTCCATTTCAAAACCAGCTCCTCATTTTTGGGGAACAGTGGCTGGTTGAGGTCCACACAGGAGAGCAGGAGGAATTCAGACACAGAGTCTTCAGCCTGGCTCGGTCCCGGCCTCAGTATAACGGCTTCTTGCTAAAATGGTTAAAAGATTTTTTCTCCTCTCTCCAGTCATGGTCACTACAATGGTTCCACACCACAGTTAGTCAGCTTCTATACCGCAGCACAGCAGCAGCCCACAGTCATAAGGACGGGTTATCTCAGTCTCTCCCCGGTCATCCACTCACCAGTCCCACAGCCTGCCAGTTCCTCGTCTCTGCAGCACACTTGGCTCTTTGCCAGCCTCCTCATCCCCTAAGGGGGGGAAACATGGAAGAGCGACCTTCAGTCTCAGTCTCTTGCCCTGACACCACTGGAGTCGTTTGCCGGCTGTCACTAAGACTGTTTGTGGTGTTCCTGAGCTGGAAATGCCAGAAAGACTGTAATTTCTGAGTTTGAGCCAGCTGACTGCTTCTGCTGCCAAGCATGGCGGTACTGGGACTGTTCTAAAGACTGTATGCACCCGCACCTGTCGCCTCCAGGCCGACCCCTCACCAACGGCTTCCCTTTCTCGGTGGGTTCCCTGGTCGAGCTCCCGAGCTGCTTATTTGCTCTCTCCAGGGTGCCCACCGGTTGCCTGTCTATCACTTTAAACCCTTTTTCTCCATTCCACTCCACACATCCCTCATGCTGTTCTGCTGGAGTTTACGCTCCAGCTTCTTTCAGCTGTACGAGTCCTTACATTTCCTCAGCTTCACCCTTAGGTGGTGCTGCATACTCCTCAGTTCTTAGCTCTCCCCAAACCTTTACTGAGATCGTTCAGGTGACCAGCGATCCAAGGCTCATTGTTCATAAAGTAAGAGTCCAGGCTGATAAGATGGTGTGTTCAGAGAATTGAATGTATTCTGTGCTGCAGTTAAAGTTCACAGAGTGCACTCTGTGAACTCAAAGCAGTCCCACGGCGCCTCCACAGCCTCGTCTGGCCACATCCTCTGTGGATGCAGGTTGTAGCTTAACAAGAGTAACATCCTTTGGTATCAGCAGGAATAGACTGTGGTCAGGTTAGTATGCATATATTATAAATATTAATACATCTTATAAACAGTAAAACGCCGGCATGACTCCCTCCGTCTTGGATGTGTTACTGAGGAACTACTTGAACACTTATATTCAAGGAAAATAATGTATTTGTTAGTTTTCTATGACATTTTCTTATTTAGCACGTGCCAGTTAATAGCAGCAGTTTTGCTAGCATGCAAAGGTGCCTGACTTTGCTGAAGGCTCCTTCGAGCTTTGACAAGTGTATTGGGTTTATGGACTGATATGTTCACTACACTGAGCAGTCAGTGGGATCTTTGTTGCTCCATTGTTGATGCTGATGTGAGAGGTGACAAAGTTCAAGCTGTTTGCAAAGTCCTGATCCTCTGAATGGTGGCTAGGGAAAGATTAGGAAATAGAAAGAAGTCTCATTAGTGGCTACATTTGCCACTAATTCCTGTACACATTTCCCCTAAAACCCTCCTCTGCTGTGCAGCGTTAGCCTCGCTGTGGGCCTGGATAAGGATTTGTTCAGGGGACCTTAAATTCCCCTGGAAGGCATCATGCATTTTTTTAGCACTTTTAATTCATTAAGTTTTCCAGCATGAGTGAATGCATTCTGATCATATACAGCATTGTGATTGGGCAAAACACAACGTGCACACTCCAGCTGATGCTATTAGTGACAGCTTCTCTCATCCGCAGCAGACTGATGGGGGGGGTCTCTACAGACTCTGCTTTAGTGAAATGAAAGCAGTATGGAGGCTGTTTGCCAAACTATTGTTTCCCCGTGTAGCTCAGCAAACCTTTACTTTAAGCAGCTTTGCTCAGAATGCTGTAATCTTGGCTCAGCGTTTGCACAACAATAAACTATTGTGATGTAGTTGGAGCTTGAGCAGGAGCTGAAAGTTAGTCCAGCTTAAGGCTCTTGTCTCGAGCCATTAATAGAAGCACATTGATGGCGTGCAGACAAACTGCCTGTTTCAACCTGCTTTCATTGGGTTGAATTCGCCTGCTCTCACCACTGCAAACGGCCTCACAGTGCTGGCAGGCTGCTGGTTTCACCGCTGTGTACGATCGGCAGAGGAACAGGTAGAAATGTGACACGGGTGATTCTCGGTCATCTTTATTCCTGCTGTTGGTGCTTGAGCTGAGTCCTGCTGTGGAGAACACAGAAGTCATATACAAAGATCTTTGAGTGAAGCTGAGTGTTACAACCAATGAAATGTGGTGTCTGCACTTCTTCCTCTTTAATCAGCACTCGGCGTGTTTCATAGTGTTGGGTTACAGGTGGTAGAGCAGGTACACCGACTCCTGAGCTGTGTGAGTGAATGCACGCACACACTCACAGAAAGCTCTTCGGCATAGATACAGTCTGAACATGGGTGTGATTGAGTGAATGAAACTTATAGTAAGAAAGCTGAGCAGAAAGGAGCTATACAAGTACCAGTTCACAGCAACCAGCCTCCAGGGGGACTCCGGCACCTCTCTGGCCTCTTGTCCACCCACTGGAGAGTCGGGCGCTGGTCTTCTACGCAGCCACAAGAAGATCTTCACCTCCTCCAGAGAAGTTTGTCAGCCGTGCTCAGCATTGTGGCCGGCCTCCTGAAAGATATCTTAGCTTATCTCCTCCTTCAGGTCAGCCCCCCCGAGCTGTCCTCCTGCTCCGTCCTGCATATGGGCTCTCCTGCAGAACTCCACCTCCCCTCCTGCTCCTCTGCCTCGCTAACCTGCAGAACTGTTGGCCTTGTTTTTTGGTCTCTTCTGCACGTTGTTCTGCCCGTTGTTTTAGAATATGCAGATAGACACTGCCTATCAAGTGAGAACGTGGGCAACATAATTCCCAAACACAGTGAATTCCAAGCAGTCTGAATACCGTCTGAGAGTGTTTTGAGACAGCAAAGGCAGAATTCCACACCGTCCCTAAACCCTCATTAGCAGGTCAGGCATGTTAAGCAGTTTCCTAGTTGATTCTTTCCTCTTGTACAGCAGGCCTTCCTCACTCCTGCAGCTTCACGCTGTGGCTGGAGGCCGTAGAGGAGAATAGCTTTTCTTAAAGGAAAGGGCTAACGTTTGGGGGAAATGAAAGATTGTTTCATATCAAGAGTCATGTGACAGGATACATTTTAGTTTTACCTCTGAGAAAATGTTTAGCTTAGTGTAACAACTAGAAGGAGGAATTGTTCTGTCAAAAAACACATCGAACACACAGTTTACGTGGGTGGAAAAGTCGTGATCACGTACTGATGCCCCCCAGGGGTCAGTAAAAGTAAGCTGGGATGTTTTTGAATAACTGGAAAGAAGCATGCAGTTAGTGGGCTTAGGTTAACGGGTCACTCAATTGTCCATTGGTGTAAATGTGAGTGTGAACGGTTGTCTGGCTCTCCGTGTCTGGGACAGGCTGCCGACCTGCCCAGGTGTACCTGGCCGGCTCCAGCCCCCTCCAGTGGAACCGTGCACTCACTCTCTCATGATAAAATAGCAGGATGAACGGTGCAGTGCACCGGGCTATACTTTCTGTTCACATGCAGCCAAATGCCACAAAACTGATCAGATGTTGCTTCTCAGCGGACGGGGCCATGACCCAAAGCAAACTGCAACAGCAACCCAAGCATTTCTCAAGACTGATTATTCACAGACGGCCAGTCAGCTGATTTCAGTCAGCTGACTCCAGTGAAGCTGACTCCAGTTACTGAAGACAAAAGTGAAAGCAAATGGACCGGTTCTGATACACAGTGTTCTTCTCTGCTTGAGCACTCGAACATGCATCATTCACCCGTTCATGCAGGCACTTCTTTCTACACCTAAATGCCTTCTATCTAACATTCACGCTCTGAACACACCGGAGAGCAGCCAGGCTTCAGTCTCTTATCCAAGAATAGTTCGGCATGCAGACTGGAGCAGCCCGGCATCGAACCACCAACCTTAGTAGGTGACCTGCTCTGCTTCCTGAGCTACAGCCACCCCACAGCAGAGACACCCAAACGGAGGACAAGCTGCTCACTGGGCTGGGACAAGCATCAACCTCTGGTACTCCAAATGAGATCAACGGTTCTGTGAAGGACCGCCTGAGACTGTCTCCAGAAGTTAGTCCATTATCATAGATGTTAAAATACCCAACTTGGGTTCAGAAATAAACAGCCCAACTTTACATATAACTCTGCAGTTTAAATTGAATTAAGGCCTAAAGGTAGTTATTAGGGGTGTGGTCACTTTAATCAGCAGCTGGGTGAGAATCATTAAAGTAGACTTCTTGGCCACAAAGTATCCAAGAATTTTGTGCTTTCATTTCTCTGATGTGAAATTCTAGTGTCTATATTATAAGTCACTTTTACTGCACATGCTATTAGCACTGAATGCGAGCCAGCCACAGGTGGGTGAAACTTACTAATATAAATATCAATAACAAAAATGGAGGGACTTGAATGTAATTATCTGTTGGTCAGTTCCTGTAATGTTTCATGTATTGTCAGACCTGTATTTTTATGTTCGGCCACGGTGACTCTACAACAATCCATGTTTTTCTTAATATTGATAAGGCCTGTCTTCTGACATTAACCTCTTTACACACGCTAATAATTTTATTTTTCTCCTTTCAGAAGTACACTATACTGCCCACTCACTCACCCTCCAAATCACTGGATTCAGGTGTTCCAGTCTCTTCCACAGGTGTGTAAAGCAGCACCTGGGCATGCAGGTGAAAGAATGGGTCGCTCTCAGGAGCTCAGTGAAAAGTGAGGAAAGGCATCAGGGAAGCGAAGCACTGCTATAAGAAGCACATCGAGGAGAACTTCAACAGCGCTGACTCCCGACGCGTGCAGCAGGTCATCAGAAACATCACCGGCTACAACAGCACTCACTCCAGCTCCACCCACTCCAGCTCCACCCACTCCAGCTCCACCCACTCCAGCTCCACCCACTCCAGCTCCACCCACTCCAGCTCCACCCACTCCATCCTCCCAGACGACCTGACCCGCTTCTTTGCCAGGTTTGATTGTCACAATCTGCAAAACACGTGGGCACAGCAGGGACCCTCACCACTGGTGCTGAGCCCCCATGAGGTGAGATGGACCCTGCAGCACATCAACCCCAAAAAGGCCACTGGACCTGACAGAGTACCAGGACGGGTTCTGAAGCACTGTGCAGGGGAGCTGACAGCAGTGCTCACAGACCTGTATAATGTCTCCCTGGAGCAGGCCTCTGTCCCCACGTGCCTGAAGACAGCGACAATCACCCCTGTGTGTTGAGACTGCAAACCCACCCACGAGACCAGCACCATCATAAAGTTTGCAGATTACATCCAGCAGTGAGACTGCCTACAGAACAGAGGCTGAGAACCTGGAGAGCTGGAACCGAGAGAACAACTTGGTCCTCAAAGCAAAGACGAAGGAGCTGATCCTGGACTTCAGGAGACTGAGGCCCCTCGTCCATCGCCCAATCACAATCAGCGGCGAGAGAGTGGAGGTTGTGCAGCGCATCAAGTAGCTCAGGGTCAACACGACCTGGGCCATCAACACCACAGCGACGGTCAGGAAAGGTCTCCAGAGGCGTCACTTCCTGAGGTGCTTGACGAGAGCAGCAGCTGCTGGTGAGCTTCTACAGGTCAGCCATCGAGTCCGTCCTCACGTACTGCATCTCAGTTTGGTACTCTGGCTGCACTGCACACAACAGGAAATCTCTCCAGCACATCATCAAGACTGCTGAGAGGATCACCGGCACCCAGCTCCACAGACTAGAGGACATATACAGGACCCGCTGCACCAGGCGGGTCACAGCATGATCAGGGACAGCACACACCCCGGACACTGGAGTCTATTAGATAGATATGATTCAAAGCACTGCAGTGCAGTAGCTTTAATACCTATGGCATGCTCTAATCTCTGTAATAAAATGTTATGGTCAACAGTATCAAAGCTGCACTGAGGTCCAACAGGACAAGCACAGAGATGAGTCCACTGTCAGAGGCTGTAAGAAGATCATCAGTAATGAAGTTTGTCTCAAACAAACACATTTGTGTTTTAAAGCTGCTATTTTGGGTAAATAATGACAAACTGAAGTGAAGTCTTACTGATCCTGGTATTTTAGTACTGGGGGTGTTCTTAAAGAGACAGGAGCCTCACAATCCATTTCAGTAAAGCTGAACTTAGAGTGAGTGTAAAATAAATGTGTGTGTTCTAAATTACTGTGACAAATGGCACACAGCCTTTGAGGACTGAAGCAGCTCAACTAGCGGCTGCTTCTGAAGCCAACACAGTTTAAATCACAGTCCTAAAGACTAATGTTCAATCTCGCAAATTGCACTTCCACACACTCAAACACGCACACACACAAGCACATCCAAATACACAACACTGCACAGTAACTCGTGTATTGATCACTCTTAAAATAAAGGTTGTATTTGGAGTGTTTTATCTTTTCTATTACAAGCAGGAGCCTATTCCAGCTGCCACAGGGTGGGGGGGGGGGGTAGCATCCTGGAACTCTTCTTTGCTCATTGTAACAATGTCACATAATAACTGAGGAAAAAGTCTTTTTCTTTTGCCACAGTTTAGTTACAAACCGTGCAAACATGTTGGTTTCATACTTTACATGTTGGCTCGAGTATTTTTACTTAAAGTACTTTGCACTGTAATTACTGAGGTGACAGTCTGTGATGGAGATCTATGCAGAGGTTTTATCTGTGTGTTTTGAGCATGAGTGGGGGGGGGGGGGGTTATTATGTTACTCTGCATCCTTCCCCCTTATTTAATATTGTGTGCCGGGTCCAAGGAATCCTGCAGTTTTGGGTCCACACACAGATTTTTTAGGACTGGCCCGGACCGTAACAACACTGTCTGCTGTAACTGTACAGCCATCACTAAATCCCCAAATATAGGACTAAGCTGTTCCATTTGTAAAGTGTATTTTATTGCTTTGAAAACACCGTCTATAGGAACACTTCTCTAATGCTTGCTGTTTGCGGATGGCTCATATTAACTGAGCTGCGGGTTGGCTGGGACGCTCCACTTTGTCTCCGTGATTGATGTGAGCAAGCGCACGAGCACAAACCTGTGACCTTACCACAGGCTCAGCTCCTCTCCACAGTGGCTCATTAGTCAGGTGCAGGCAGCTCATGCAGCTGCTTGGCTGCTGTGGATGCTGATGTCACCCATAGATGACAAACCTCTCCTCTTGCTTACTTGACCACAGCCACGCTGATAGGGAATACTGCCAAACACTGAACGCTATCAGAGCCAGAGAGGCACTAATGATGGCCGCCCATTGCCA
This sequence comes from Cichlasoma orientale, assembly GCA_034780415.1. Taxonomy (NCBI): domain Eukaryota; kingdom Metazoa; phylum Chordata; class Actinopteri; order Cichliformes; family Cichlidae; genus Cichlasoma; species Cichlasoma orientale. The sequence continues at coordinate 33,517 of JAVDPK010000324.1, read as the reverse complement.
CTACCTTTGATTTACCTTTATTGATGAGGCACATTTTTCATGCGGTTTGAATCAGAGTTATGACCTGTTATCCACGTGTTAGTGCAGAGTGAGGGCCGCAAAGTCACTGTTCCAGCCTGATTCCCCACTTAAGACTATTAACATAGTTTAAGGATAAGGATTACAATAAATACTAATTCCAGCACTTGAACACTCCATGCTGGGAGCCTTTGTATTTGCTGTTAATTGATGCAGGACCCGGTCTGATTCAGTAACAGGACAGTGATGGCTGAAAAATAAATTATTTCTCACATGATTTTGTTAAAAAAAAAAAGAATCCCATCGACCACTCGGGGCGCTCCACTCTGCACACACTCATAAACTATCTTCATCATTCAGATTCGTCACTTTTCTTTTATTTACTCAGGAAAGAACTGCACAAAGTTCTTCAGTGTGCTGAACACCCGGGTTCCAACGTGGAGGCTGCTCACACAAATACTCATTCTATATGGCTCCCCCCATTTTTAGTGTGCGTATTATTCTTTTGAACCAGGCAGTTAGAGGTGAGAGAGAGAGAGGGGGGGGGGAGAGGGAGTGAAAGAGCAAGAGAGGGTGAGAGAGAGAGAGAGGGGGAGAGAGTGAAAGAGTGAGAGAGCGAGAGAGAGGGAGTGAAAGAGCAAGAGAGGGGGAGAGAGAGAGTGAAAGAGAGAGAGAGAGAGAGGGAGCG
>JAVDPK010000322.1:226974-238287 GCA_034780415.1 Cichlasoma orientale | reverse complement strand
CGTTCGGCTACAGTCATTGTTAACGTGGCGGTGGCGGACAGCTTCCCTGAAGTGCTGTCGGAGTTCACTGACTATACGCACGACAAGGAGTACAATGACAACCTGACTTTTTACTTAGTCTTGGCTCTGGCTGTAGTTTCCTTCCTGTTCATCACGTGTTTAGTGGTTATTATATCTGTGAAAGTCTACAGGTGGAGACGCGAACGGTTGTTTTACAAATCCAGCGGGAATCTTCCTGTTATTCCATATTACCCGCCCCTTTATGCAGACGTAGGAGGCACCGGTACGCTGAAGCAGGGGTTCAGTTATGAGATCTACGGAACTACCGACTCTCAGATGAGTGATATTAAGAACGCCAGACCCTTCAGCCAAAGCACTCTGAGTATTGACCAAAGTGCTACAAGAACCGTTCAAAGGCATAAAACAGAGTCAGAGAATATACCCACAGAGGTGAGATAACACCCTCCTGGAAATCCATATTACATTTATTTATTAGTTTAACCGTGTACTTTGATACTTCTGATACTGTATTTATATCAAAAGGTCTACTCAGTTTCAGTCCTTACTGTGCCAAAAGTAGTCAGCTGGTGTCTATGTGCATTTTCTAGATCTTCTCTTCTGTTGCTGAGTTTAAGATTATAGATAGTTGTTATGGGGTATATTAATTAAACTTTGCATTATGTAGTAGGATGGTTCAGAAAATGGGCATTTACTTATACTGTACTTAATACATTAGTTAATTAGTTCCCACCACACCTTCTCTTTACACAAGCATCAACAGTGGATTTTGTAACATGCAGCAATTTCTTGACCGGTAAATTTTATAAGGCTAAACGGATACTGTTCAGTTGTTTTGAAAATACATCAGTATTTTACCTTATACTTAATGCACATCCTCTGACACTGTTACTGAACAAAGGCTGTGCCTGTATTTACCTGTGTGGTTTTAACTGTGTTCTGCAAGGTCTGCTGTGTCACATACCTTTTGTCTTTGCTTTATGATACTGTATTCATCTTACTGAATTAGCATTTACACCTTATTTCTGCTGTTTCCTCATCGCATTAATTATTTGATTAATCGGGCATACACTAGTGCTGGCAAATGTATGCCTCATCTTGCAGTGAAACATGATATTATGTGCAAACAAACCAAGTAACAATGTGCTTTCCACGTTGAGACCCCTTTGAAAAGAAAGTGGAGATATAATGTGCTGTATCAGAGAGAGTCTTGTGATGACCCTCAGCACTTTGATAGAAAAAAAAAAAAAGCCACAATAAAAGACAAATAAGTCAGGGCTTCATCCCCACTAAAGCTTTGCTACAGATTGCTTTCATAGAGAAACACACAACCACGCAGTGGACTACTTTTCAGTGACCTAGTTCCCTTCATAACAGTTTGCAACCATGGGTTTTGGGCTACACATACACAGAAAAGGTTTGAGCATGCAATTCTTCTTGAATATAACAAAATGAATTCATTGAAATCAATAAATATGATCAAAAGGATGATGTAATGTTTTTGATTAATGGCTTACAATGTGCTATAGGTGAAGAGGGAATAGTCACTATTTATTCTAAGGAGGTTGAGAGGGGATGGAGAGGAAGAGAGAGGCAGCGGGGGAAGGGAAGAAGCACGTGGTAACCGGCACAGTCTCACCATCCTCTTTGCAGCATTTGTGTTTGTGAAGCACAGCAGCCATTTTAGTCTGCAGCCCTCTTTGTCTGCCATAATAAGGTGAAAACAGGAAAGTGTGAAAATTATGTCAGGCTATATTTACTGAGTGCACTGTAAAGAACACAGACAAACTGAAATATGTCTTGATAGAAAATAAATGGAAATGAAGCAAAAGCACAGAGGCAGAGATAGTTATGTTATATAACAAATGACAAAAGGATTTCAGTGATCAGGAAAGAGGCTGAATGTGTTTGAACATATGCAATTACACAGGATAACTGACCTAGATTATATTTAAATCTAGCAGTTCACTTAATCTGTAATTAATTTTTCCGCATCTTATAAACTGCCAGTAAACGTTACAGAGCAATAGACTAGTTTTGCTTCCTACATGACCCTCTACCTTGGTTGGGGGTTATTACCTGAATATGAAAACTCTGTGCTGTGTTTTGAAGTACAGCTTGGCACAAATAATCCTTTCATTATTATGGTGCCTGTGGTGAGGAAAAATAATGATTTCCTTTCTTTTTCCACATTTGGTGAAAATTTGACTTCTCTTAAATGTGGAACCCTTAAAGCTTCCTTTAAACATTATGGCTAATGCATTGGTGGTGACTTAATATTAACATGTGGTTAAGGATAATGCTCCATTTTGTCCAGTTCCAGATGAAAGCTATGGATCTGTATTGTCTGTTTTCCGTAGGTGGTGTATAGGTTTTTTTGTTGGTTTGCTTGTTCTTTTACAGCAAATCTATTTTGTGGTCAGGGTGTGTGCATGTGAAAATACAAGTTCAAAAACTCAAAGAATCCTAGGTTGATTGTGTTAACCTACATACCCACTGGAAGCAGTCTTCCATTATATGCCTACATCTGTGTGTGCTTTACCTGCTTTCAACTGTGTTTACATCATTATGTCTTTCTGGTTTATAGTGGTGGCACTTTTTATTGAGTTCCATAAATTCTTTTGTCTCCTTAGGGGGTCAAAGCTCACAGTAATGTCTTTGCAACCACTTAAATTGTTTAACCAATTTCATACCCTTTATCACATCAGTATGTTCTTTTATCTTTCTCGTTTTTTAAGATCCCTACCTTGAAGTTGTCAGCAGCCATTTTAAAACCTGCACAAGCCCCCAGTCATTACTTTGATAAACTTGTTAATGGCCATAAAACTTTAATCACATGCAGAAGCTCATGATTCCCACAGATCCTGCTTCTTAGTGCCCTGACTTCCTTGCCAAGCTGTCTGGTGAGCAGCTGTGTGCCCATGTTTATGCCTGTGGGTCTATCAACACATTGTCTGCTGTCTTTAAAGTTGATGATGCACATATTTCATTCTCTTACTGTATTTTTTGGTTTACATTATATGCCAGATGTCTTGGTTATTGGGGACTTTAAAGTGTGACATAATTGATTTTTGGCAGACATACAGTTTAATATACTGAGCATGATATTTAAAGAGAAAACAATGACATGTACATGTCTCCAGTAAATAATATTCTCACTACCTGGTGTGTTCTGTCCCTTTGGGAAAGTTGATATGTTGCTTTATAGAAGTATGCACCTTTAAACCTTTGCAGGATATAGCTAAGATATTAGAGAATATACTTTAAAAATTCAAGTATTATTATATTTGAAATCCAGCCAGAGAAATTACGTATACATTTATTTTGATCACTCAAATTTACTTAGTAACTGTAGTTAAAGTGGCGTGAAATTGTATTTGAAACTGGATCGCCACTGTTCATCAGTTATTCTGTCTCCAGCACTCTTTCTTTTTCCTCCTGATCTCATTTTCTGCATCCCTCCCCTCCCCCTCTCCAGCTGCACCACTCTGCTGCAGAGGGGGGAAAAAAGACACACAGAGAAAGGGAGAGGAAGATTGCTCAATGTAGGACATTTTGTCCTGTCTATAAAAAGAAATCAAAAGCCATTGGGTGTCATTTCATCTCTGTGTTTGGCTGCCATGTTTGTGACAAGAAGAAAAATCTCTTTTGTCTCACTTTTCTGCCATTTGTCAATAGATTCATTTATACCCAGCAGTCTATAAATGTGTGCTTTATTTGGACTTATTATCAATCTACATGTGCACATGTGTGTAAGCATTATTTATCAAGTCCTCCTCCGTTGTCCTCTTCATCCTCCATGTTGTTTTTCCAGCTCCTTTTTTGCCATCCCTGCCAGGTTGCAGGAAGCAGGGTGGGATGCAAGCAAAGGAGGTGGGATGTGTTACCATAGCAACAAGCTGAGTCACTGGCAGGACTATACCATTTTTTTTGATGCCACAGGGGTTCAGCAGCAGATGCAGCCTCTGGTACTTGTTGGCTCTTTGAATTTGTTGATAGTCAGAGGAAAGGAAACACCCCTGTTTTGGGAAAATAGGTGCAGCATCCCCAGATCTGGGGTGGCTAATGATGGAGAAAGTGGAGGGGGAGAGGGCTGTCATGGCTGTTTGTGACATTTGTTTTAATCTATGCTGCCCTGTGTGTTTTCTCACCCCTCTGTTTCAGCAAACTGCTGTCCCTGATGAGTGTAATTCAACTGAGAATGACCTATTTCATTGAAATTTTCTGTGTGCGTTTATAAAAGGAACAACAGTATTTTAGTGTATTTTTTGTCATTTCTCTTCATCCTGACTAACCTGTTTTGTGTATCTGAGCAACACTGATCTTGTGTCATTACTCAAAATGTGTTTATGGGTTTAAGGGTGAGGTTATATAATGTAGAGTTTCATGTATAATAGTCTAATGAAAAGCAGCTGATGCTTCGCTTTGTCTTAGAAGCTCAGAGCTCTCCCACTAAGACACTCATCACACATATCAGCTGTGACAAACATGGGGCCACAGTGCAAAGAATCTCATTAATATGGCATGGATTTGGCTCGGCATCGCCTCGAGGCCCCCTGCTGTTGTTATGAGGGTAGTGGTAGTTTGTGCAGCAGAGCAGTATTTTGGTTGTTATTCATATACTACTGGTGTCATCTGTTTCACTATTACCCCTCAGTAATGATCACACTGATGTTCTCATTTAGGCTAAAATGGTTACATAGTATCAAAACATAACTGTGTTTCCATTAAAAGAAGTGGGTGATTGTTTTACCCATCTTCTTTTATAACTGTGTTATAAAACACAAACTGTTCAGTGAATACTATTGAAAATTTATATTTTTGGTAAAGCTACCTGTAACAATATTTCCTATTGTTATTTCCCAGTTATTCCAACAATATTTATTTTTTATTTTTCTCAAAGAAAAATTAATAATTTTTAAGTTTGTGAATTTCCATCCTCTCTCTTTCTCTCTCATATGCACATTGGAGCTTATTGTTTCATACTTCAGACTCTATACTCTCAATTGACAGTTAATTTGTTCCAGCCTTTTATCATTTAAGATTATAACCTCCATTTTAATACTCTTTGAAAATACAGCTGTTATTTTTATTTTTATTTTATAATGATAAAGTGAAAACTTGCATCATGCTTTGCATTTCTTTGCTTTTTTTTCTGTCTTTTGATTTTTGTTATAGTACATTCTGATGAGCTCTTAATCCCTCAATGATCCATAGCTGACATAGATACATGACATCCTTCTATAACAATATTAGAAATATAATAGTTTATGTGCACACAGCAGATTATATAATCTATCTAAATTAATAGAAATTACACACTCTTATTCACTGTACATCATCATGAGCCTATTTGATAGAAATTACTTATTTTAAGACTCACTACCCTGTTTTACCCTGTTTATGATGGTAAGTATGCTGGTTACTGTACTTCCCACAGCCAGCCTCTGAATAAGGACACCAGTCTGACATCTTTTCTCTTTTGTTTTTCTCTTTCATGTGTCCCCCGTTGCTCTGCACTCTTTCCATTTCCTCCCTCAATCCTGTTAAATCCTGACTCACCAAATAAGGTAAGAAATCGTTTTTATTCTTATTGTGCAGTATTGCCATGAAACACATACAGCATAAGTTTTTTTGGATTCTACAATCAGGACCGAGCACTGATGCACTCACAAATGCACTTCATCTGAATCACATAAATAAAAGACTTCAAACACAAAATGGAGCAATGACAAGTTTTGCTGCAGTGAAATTGATAATCAGATTATTTATTTATTTTCACAAGCAACATATTCATTAGCACGCTTCACAAAACATTTACTACCACTGATTCCATCAGGCATCCATGGGTGCAGCTTTTGTTGCTATCTGACAGTGTGAGTGGCTTAACACTTAAAACATAATTTGATTGTTGACTAGGGTAAAACACTTAATTACCCTCTTCATAATATGGTCATTAAGTAAGATCTGTCCTGAAGATTAGCGAGCTGTCAGGTCCTTTATGGATTCCCTGTTTTAAAGTTGTCAAAGTACTGTCCAGTTTACACAGGATATTTGTGTATGCTCAACAGCTCTCCCTGCTAACAGGCTTGTTGGTTTAAGGAAAGTATTAGCAGGGAAGACCAGCTGCTGGAGTAACTCATGCCAGAATGAAGTTAGGGGGTTATACAGTCCAGTATCATGTATCATGTCCAGTATCAACTTTAGTCAGTGGAATGATGCTCTGAACCATCAATTATTATATAAATAATAAAATGTTACATCGTAATGATTAAATATGATGTTGCAATCCAGTAGATTGATGAAGTACAGCACAAGTAACAGGACAGAAATATACCAATAATGTTAGACAAGATCTTGTGAAGTATCAGAAGCATGCATGAATTAATACCAGAACAATGCACTGATTAATGCAGCATGTAAAGGATTTCAGTTGTGATTTGTGACTATTAATCATGTTCAAGTCTCCTTCATAGTCAGTCTGCAGTTCATGTTATGAATAAAAAAACGAAAGTGAATTTGTGTATTTATTAATCTATTTATTGTACTCTACATTAACTAAACATAACTTCAGATAAAATGGTGACCTCATTCTGTTTTAAGACCAATAAATAACAAATGATCAATGGTATCAGAAACTTGAATATATTAGGCATTAATGGAATGTGTTTGCAATTCTAAATACACAGAATTTCTGCAAGATATATAACAACATACAATAGACTGCTTTGACAAACACATACTCAACAAAGAGAAATGTCTCTGAAGTGCATGCATGCAAGTATACTATTTACAACTGTGAACTGTACTTTTTAATAACATAAAGATATCTGTACATCTAAAATTACTTGTTGAAAATGAAAACAACAAGGATGCAAATCACAAGTTTTATAGTGGACTATAAGTAAGCAAAGATCATCAAATAAAAGTAAAAACTGCACCTTTGAAATAAAAAGAAATATGGCTTTATAACTTACTGAAAAAATACTGAGGATGTCTTACATTTCTTTAGTTTTTGTCTTTTTTTTAGTTTTTGTATTTTGATTGGAATTTGTCATCACAACCACCCTGATGAGGTTTCGATGCTTGTGTTTTGTTTTGTTTTTGGGACTGTCTGCATGACTGTGAGTCAACTGCCTTCACAAAGTGTTGTGTTTTTATTGTAATACCTGTTCTGAATAGCTTAAACCTCACCTCTATTACATACCATCCATATTATAATACTTCAGAAGACTAAAACTAAGACTGAAGCTACTGAAAATTAAACTGAAACAAAACATTTTAAATAAGTAAAAGTTAACTGAAAAGAACAACTTTGGAAATGACATTTAACTAAACTGAATTCAAAGTTAAAACTTTCTTGCATTAAGCCCCAGTTAATGTAAATTCATAGTATCTAATTCATTAGAATTTATGTAAAAAATAGTTGGAACATTTTCATTCATAATCTTCTATATAAATTTATAGTACCCTTACCATATTGTGTCAGTATTAATAATAGCTGAACATTATATCCTTTATGCAGGTTGCTCATATTGCAGAATTGTTGTATTGGTAACTAGGGTACCTTCATGCACCACAGTTTAACAAATCTATGCATACTGTATGACCAGCAGAATTTGTTGATAGTGTCTTGTTAAACCTTGCTTTATGTGTATTTCTCCTTCTTTAGTCCTTCATTGCCAGTTTAAGGTTAACTATATTTTGGTAAAGCTACCTGTAATGGTTAATGGAGTTAATGCTACCTGCATTAACTCCATAATAATTTACATCAAGCAATAGTTGTATGAAGATGTGGGATAAAGGTTCGTATATTTCCATATTTTATATGGTGATAATATATGGGAGTATCCTACTTCCCATCCTCTGTTTGGTATAGAAACGGATCCATTGATCATCATTAGATGTTAGAAATAAATGTCTAACCATACAGTTTTGAGCTTATTATGTTATTGTTCTATCAGGCATTACCTACATGTGTGTTTACAGCTGTAAAACCTAATGGGTTGTGCTTCTAACACAATCTACTCCTCTTTACTTTTAGCTGAAAGGGGAAAAAAAGACAGAGAAAAGTGAGGTTGTATTTTCCAGGCTGTCTTGAGTGAGAGCCTTTTAGACTGACTGTCTCTTCAGCAGCATGCAGCAGCATCAGATGGCCGCCTGTGTGGCGCTGTCCACACTGGTGGTGCTGAAAGTAGCTCCAATGCGCTCCCCCTCCCTCTCCTTTTCTCTCACACTGACTCTCTACATCTCCCTCTGTCGCCCAAGTCTTTTTAGAAAATATGACTAGTCCAAATACTAGAGATTTATTGTTTCTTATTTTTCACATCATTTTAGGGGTGCTTTTAATGGATTATTTTTTTTTCTTGATTAATATAGGCGCTTTGAACAATATTTGATATTTATGGTGATATTCTATGCGCATAATGCCTGTTGTCAGTAAAGGGATAGTGTACGATTATGTTGCGTGAGTTTCATAATAAAAATATTTGTGAATAATTCTAAGTGTAGCATAAGTGTAATATGATCTGTCGTACGCTTAATGTGTCAGCGACACCAGTGTACACAGTGTTTGCTCTTTATCAGTGAGTGTGAGAGGGAGAAGAGCAGGCTGTGTGCGTGCGTGTGCACGCGTGTGTGCATAGAGCCAGAGAGAGAGAGAGAGAGAGAGAAAGAGAGAGAGCGAGAGAGAGAAACAGACTTCCTACGCCATCAGCGCTCCCCCTCCCTGTTGACTTGCTCTACAGACCTCCATACGGGTATTTTACGTTGGCTGCCGTCAGAATTATTTCTCTGAGGCGTGAGAGTAACACTCCTTAGGCTGCACTGGCTTCTTCTGGCCACAGGAAGGCAATGAAGAGCCTTGTCTGCCACAAAGGCATGTGCATGCAGGCAGGTACATGGAGGCAAGATTATTAACACAAATTTTGAGATACATGCAAAAGGATATATGGATTAATGCAAATCATTATATAAATAATCTTGCAGTAATCATTCACTGAGTACCTTACAAGACGCTGTGCAAAGTCATCTGTCATCCACAGCTATTAATATTAATAATTGCATTATATAGGCTGAAGATTTATATTTATAGCTTTTAAAAAGACATTTTAAAAACGATTGCCTGTGATGTATAGACAGGTTCACGTGTAGTACCTTATAATAAATTATAATATATTTAGTAATGGTAACTTAGATAGTTTTTCTATGGCTCTTGCTTTTGCGTCACTGCTTTGGAGATGTTCAGTGATGCCATGATTGGTGGAAGTAGGTGTACTGTTTCCACCAATGAAATTCAGAGCTGTACAAAGAGATCTACTCCGTCTCGTAGCATCACCCTCTTAACCGTTACAGTGTTCTGCACTGGAGGGGGAGGGATGCATATGCAGACACAAAGCATGACTTTCACTGTTATATTTGAAGACGCATCTACATTGGATTATAAGCCTTCTATACTTAATCGGTTGAAAAGGTGGGATTGGAATGAAAAGATATGGGATATACTAAAGGTGGAATAATGTGGAACAGATTACCGACATGGCAGGTGTTTTTGTGGTGGCATCATTTCTTTATTTTGTGGACTACAATAGACGGACAGACTCGCTACAGCATCCCAGAAGAACTGAAACAGGGCTCTGTGGTAGGAAATATAGCCAAAGATCTGGGTTTGGTTGTGTCTGAACTGAATCGGCGTAAATTGCGGATAACCTCGGAAGCTGGTAAGCAGTATTTTAGTGTGGACTTGGGGAAGGGAGAACTGGTGGTTACTGATAGGATAGATAGGGAGGAAATGTGTGGGCAAAAACCATCATGTTTATTGCCTTTGGAACTAGTTATAGATAATCCCCTTCAGCTACATAGAGTCGAAATTGAAATACAGGACACGAATGATAATTCTCCTAATTTTCTTACTAAAGAAAAGGTGCTAAAAATCGCAGAGCTGGTAAATCCAGGTGCGCGATTTCCTTTAGAAAGTGCACGGGATCCCGATGTCGGAGTCAATTCTGTGCGGTCTTATCTGATAAGCAAAAATGATCATTTCAAACTGACTATCAAAACTCAGAAGGATGGGAGGAAAATCCCCGAACTACTCCTAGAAAAACCTCTTGATCGAGAAAAGCTGCCTGTACATAACCTTATCCTCACCGCTGTGGATGGTGGAGATCCGGTGCGCTCAGGGACATCTGAAATTACAGTTATGGTACTTGATAATAACGATAATGCGCCGCAGTTTGAAAGACAGCTGTATGAGTCCAATGTTGGTGAAAATGCAAAGCCAGGCACTGAAATACTGCATGTTAAGGCAACGGATGTAGACGAAGGAGTAAATGGGGAGATTGAAATTTTTTTCGCAGAACAAACTACGGATCTGATTTTATCGTTATTTGCCATCGAACCTTCCACTGGAACTATAGTTGTAAAAGGAATTTTAGACCACGAAACAAACTCTTTACATAGATTTGATATTATTGCCAAAGACAAAGGAAATCCTCAGATGGATGGGCACTGTGGCGTCGAAATTAAAATAATTGACATTAACGACAATATTCCTGAAATTATTATTACATCTTTAACAACACCTGTTCCAGAAGACTCTGCAGTCGGGACAGTTATTGCCTTAATAAGTGCAAAAGACCCAGATTCTGGTGACAATGGAAAAGTTATGTTGAGCATATCCCCCAAATCCCCTTTTAAGTTAAACCCTTCACTATCTAACCATTATTCATTAGTGACGAATGGGCCACTTGACCGTGAAAAACACGCCCAATATAGGGTTAAAATAAGTGCTTCTGACTCAGGAAAACCCACATTAGCAAGTGAAAAAATAATAATTGTTGACTTGTCAGATGTGAATGACAACCCACCAGTTTTCTCCCAACCCTCTTATCTTGTTTATGTGAAAGAAAACCATCCTCCTGGGAAAATTTTGTGCTCAGTGTCAGCAACTGATCCTGATGCGGGTGAAAACGCAAAGATCTCTTACTCTATACTGGACTCTAAAGTGCAGGACGTTTCCGTCTCATCTTATGTTTACATTAACTCAGATAACGGCAGCATCTACAGCATGCACTCGTTTGACTATGAGAAACTGAAGGTGTTTCAGATTCAGGTTCAAGCAAAGGATCAGGGCTCTCCGTCTCTCAGCAGCAACGCCACTGTCCATATTTTTGTCCTGGACCAAAATGACAATGCCCCCGCTGTTATTTACCCCTCCTCCGCTGCTCTGGGCTCCCTCTCTCATCAGAGGATGCCCCGCTCCGCTAAAGCGGGTCACCTGGTTACCAAGGTGACGGC
>JAVDPK010000322.1:192640-212237 GCA_034780415.1 Cichlasoma orientale | reverse complement strand
CTCATGCGCACACACTAAAATTCATTCATATTTACACTTCATTTGTGTTATCGTTTTAATAAGTATGATCAGTCATTATTTGTCGGTCTTTCTGTTAATGAGGTGTTTCAAGTATAGAAAGGATCTCTAATTCGTATTGCCAGTATCTTCAAATTGCCTGCTGTGTGTCGTTTTTTATAGTTTTAAAAAAATTAAAGTTTTTTGTAGATTCACTGAACTTTACAATGTTCATTTAAACCTTTGGTCGTCTGTGCCACTGTAAACTTACCTAAAGGGTAAAAACCGGTTTGGAAACCATGCCCCCATGCGGGGGCAAACAGCATTGCGGGACATGTGGCTGTTACGCTGCTGGTTTGACAATGAGAACACTTTAAGGATACCACGAGGATTTTTTTTCTCTGTAACAATGACTTATCCTCTCAGTGTTTTACTTCGATCTGAGTTAGACTTTTTACACCCTCTTCACACTTCACATGTTGTGTTATTTGCCTTTCGGTGTCCTCTCTAAGTTTTGAAACGAGAGAATTTATTCGAGTTGATCCTCGTATGTGGAAGTGAAGTCACTGAAAAGTTTTCAGTGTGTGTGAGAGAGAAAGAGAGATGACAACACTGGTCCAACCCTGTCTTCCAATGAGAGGGAAGTCCTGTGTTACATCTCCCCGCCCATGAAGGGACTCCGGCGGAGAAGACAGAGCAGAGAGTTTCAGTGGAAGCAGAAAATACTTTGATTTTTTTGTTTTTGTTTTTTGTTAAACGGCGGCCGCCATGGTCACGTCAAAACTTCCCATCGCTCTTTTTCTAAAATGGAAATGTTTAGGAGTCTGGACGTCGCGTTTTAATACTATCATGGATGCGCTTCAGTGAAAGAAGTTAGAAACGTTACCGTTCCCTGAGCCTCGGAGCACAGTACAATGGACTCCACGCAGAGAAAGTACTCCGGAGGAGGGAGGCTGTGGAGAGTTTACTTTTATCTAGCATGGGTCTCCTGTGCGTCCGCTCAGCTCAGCTATTCCGTATCGGAGGAACTAAATCTAGGCTCTGTCGTGGGGAATATCGCTAAAGATTTGACTCTTACGGCTCAGCGGATTGTTCAGAGGAGGCTGCGGGTGGTCTCTGAATCAGCAGTGCAGTACTTTGAGGTAAAGCAGACGACCGGTGATTTGATTATTAAACAAAAAATTGACAGAGAGAGTCTGTGCGATTTGAACTCAGCATGTTCGCTACACCTTCAAATACTTATGGACAATCCTTTAGAGATTCATCGCGTCGTGGTGGACGTTCTGGATGTGAATGACAATGCACCGCAGTTTTCAACCAGTAACATTTCTTTGGAGATATCTGAGGCGGCCGCGCCTGGCACACAGTTCCGTTTGGAGAGCGCACGCGACCCTGACGTGGGTACCAACTCTTTACGCACTTATCATCTCGCAGCAAATGACTTCTTTACTTTGAATGTTGAAACTAAAAGTGACGGCCGCAAGTTTCCAGAGCTTGTGGTGAATAAACCTTTGGACAGGGAGAGGCAGGCCTCGTTTCGCCTGCTGCTCACTGCTGTGGATGGTGGTCAGCCAGAGAAATCTGGCTCAACACTTCTGCTCATTGACGTTCTGGACGTAAATGACAATGCGCCTGTCTTTGACGAACCTGTAAAGAAAGTTACACTATTAGAAAATGCTGCACTGGGCACTTTAGTAACGAAAGTAAACGCCACAGACGCTGATTCAGGTAGCAACGGGGACATATCGTATCTTTTTAGTAAATACACGCCGCAGCACGTCCTCAATCTTTTCACAGTGGATTCTAAAAGCGGAGAAATCCGTGTAAAGGGTGTTGTGGATTACGAGGAAATGAATGCATATCACATCACAGTGCAGGCCAGAGATGGTGGCTCTCCTGCTATGGAGGGCTCCTGTAACGTCATTGTCAACGTCATTGACGTGAATGACAACGCACCAGAAGTGAAACTGTTGTCACTGACCGAATCTATCAGAGAGGACTCAGCACCAGGGACCGCCATAGCGTTCATAAACACACGGGACCCGGACCCTGGTCTTAATGGAAATGTTAAGCTCACTATTACACCAGGTTTGCCATTCAAACTCATGTCAAATTTTGACATGCATTACCGCCTAGTCACTGCTGGCAACCTGGACCGTGAGACTGTCCCAGAGTACTCAGTTGTTATCAAGGCCACTGATGCTGGTTCCCCTCCCCTTTCATCACAAATCAGCTTTGTGGTGAAGGTGTCTGATGTAAATGACAATGCTCCCACCTTCTCTCAGGCGTCATACTCCGTGGACATCCCAGAGAACAACGCTCCCAGTGCCCCCATTGCTGCTGTTTCTGCCACTGACCCAGACCTTGGTGAAAATGCCCACATCTCTTATTCCATCCTTCCAAGCATGGTCCAGGGCTCACCCATATCTTCTTATGTCTACATTAACCCAAAGAGCGGTCACATCTACAGCATGCGCTCTCTGGATCATGAACAGCTCAAAGCTTTCCGTATTGAGGTTCAGGCTGAGGATGCCGGAGTGCCCCCACGGACAGCCAACGTCACTGTGCACGTGTTTGTTGTGGATGTAAATGACAATGCACCAGTGATTGTACACCCCTCCTATTCAAAAGATAAAAGATTAGAGCTCAATGTGCCTCCATCTGCCAGCCCAGGACACCTCATAAATAAACTGGTAGCAGTGGATGCAGACAGTGGGCACAATGCATGGTTGTTTTACTCAATCGCTCCTGGACCAAATGCTGGCATGTTCCGTATTGGGGCGCACACTGGGGACCTCCGCACAGCCCGCAAGTGGGCCGAGGAGGAAAGTGGTTCGACTTATGACATTGTGGTCATCATTCAGGATAATGGTGACCCACCAAAGTCCACCTCTGTGAACATTACAATAACTGTGGATGAGAAGGCACCAGCCAATGATGCTCCAGTAATCCCTCACCACACACCCTTCTACCAACGCAACGGGATGCCAGATATCACTTTGTACCTTATCATCTCTCTAGCCTGTGTGTCAGCTGTGTCCTTTATCACATTTGTTGTTCTCATGGTGCGCTGCCTGAGGCACCGTGGCCCAGGGCTGGGAGACTCTGAGTGCTGCTGCTATGGTCACCACAGGTCCAGCCGCTACCATCAGAGGCCTAGCAAAGACCTCCACCTGCAGCTCAATACTGATGGACCCATACGATATATGGAGGTTGTGGGAGGTCCCCAGGAGCCACATACACGAACCTATAGGCCCTGCTACTCCACCATATCTAGCCGAAGTGACTTTGTATTTATGAAATCACCCATGCTGAGCCACAACAACACACTCAACATGACGCTCAGCAAGAAGTACCTTATGAACTCAGCCAGTGAGGTGAGGGGTTAAGTGGGAGAGTGAGCATATGCTTTTCACTATTAACATGAGAGTTCTGGAAATGCATAAACATCCTAATACATGTCTTTGTTTTGTTATGCCTTGAAAATGCCTTGCGTCACTTGCTGTATTTTAAGCCATTTGTTTTGTTTACCAAGAGGACCAGTCTCTCTATGAGGTGAAAGGGCTCTGATAGTGTTGTTGTTCTGTCAGATAGGTTTGTGAAGCATAAAAAAACATCTTAATATTTAATCAGACCCAAGGCCAGGAAATGTGGTTACTATCTCTGGCTTGAAGCAACTTAAGTGACAGAGAATGCTGCTATTTACAAAGAAGAAAGCTGCAGTTGTAGAGAAAAAGAAGCTAGCTGGAATAACAAAAGAGGGGGAAAGGGGTAAATCATAAGTGCTGTTAACAGATGGAGGAGACAACCAAATGAAAATGGGTACTGCAGAGTTGGCTCGGTGGAATGGCTGGGAGATAGAGGGGAACAGGATGACAGAGGGGCAGAGAGGGGGTGAAGGAGAGGAAAAGAGCCAGGAAAGAAAATGGTAAGAAGAGTGGAGGAAGAGAGGCAAAGAATAAAGCAGTAGCTGAAAAACAGGAATTCATGGGGTCAGTGGCCTGACCCCTGACTTCCTGTTATCCTCTGAACTTTTGATGATTGGATCCAGGACTCAACATCACATGAGTGAGGTCACTTTGGAAAGTGATCACTGAGGAGTTCAGTTAAAAAAAAAAAAAAAAGTTTTTCCATCTTAAATCTATTTATCCACAGTATTCATCACGCAGCATTTCATAGCTATGTGAGGTTGCTCTGTTATTTTGATAATATTTACCCTTGACTGTTTATATTTGAAAAAAAAACCTAATGTTTCTACCCGCTCTGTTTTATACAGACTACACTGAATTAGGTTGGCCCTGAGGTCAGCAGCGTACCATCTGTCTCTCTGCTCCGGTGACACGTGTGCAATGAGGACAGCGGAGCAAAAGAGATAGAGACACAGATAACTGGAAAGGAAAAATAGCTTTATGCACATGTGACACAGTGACAGACGGCACAGGCTATAAAGCTTTAGAGCACCACTGTGGGTGTTTGCATCCCTGTATGCATGAGGTTGTGTGTAAAAAGCATCAGGCACGAGGAGCCCTCTAGTAGTGTGTAATTTTAGCAGGACCCTGGGGTCTTAGAGCCTTCCCACTGTCCCTCTTTGTATCCTTTATTCATTTGCAGTGTGCTGTATTGGCACACTCTCTTCAATCATGTGCTTGCATAGAAACTTTGCGTTAAAATCACGGCATATTAAAGGATGCACGGCGTTGTGACTCACTGCAAAGTTGTCACCTATTTTTGCCATCTTTTCTTGTCGCTTATATCAAGATCAGAATATAACAAGTTGGTATTTTAGTCGTCGAGCTTGTGTGAGTTTATACGGGTTGGCATGTGTTGGTCCAAGTGTTTTTATAAATAGGCTTTTTTTTTATGGATGATAAACCTGCGCATGCAACATGCTGGCTCATGCGGTTCCATGAAATTGTCCTCAGGGTTTGTGTTCAGTTGAGTCATGATGTTTGTTGAAGGCAGGAAAATATCAAATATCAAACACTGTGCTCTTCTGTTGTGACAGTGCAATGATTTAAATATCCTGATTTCAGCCTTCCTATTTTCATTTTTTTATATATATATACATTATAGCTTTTATGCACGTTACTGTGAGGTAGCTAAGGAATTCAGCCAGAGCCAGGTTGTAATTCACTTGGAGATCCTTTAAAGCTCTTTGGTTCAATTCAGAGATGTAAGGGAAGCAGACTGACAGTTTTTAAATCTTCCAGGTTTAGTTTGATCGTCTTTCTGTGGGATGAGAAGTCGGGCCCGCAGAGCTGTAATCTCTCTCTTCATTGGCAGTGTGTCTGAGTAGTCTGTCTGACCTTCTCTCTCCCCATGCTTACATTTAACTTGCTCTCAAAAAAAAGGCTTGTGAATTTTTGATAATTTCATTTGTATTTCTTTAGTGACCGACTCATTAAAGGGAGCAAATGATAAAGAAACAAGCATGGCCAAAGCTGTTCAGATAATTGCAGATGAAGTCAATTAGATTTTATCTCCGTAAGCCGATAATGGCTATTACTGTTGGGATTTGTTTTCCCTGGAAACTGTTGTTGTTGTTGTTGTTGTTGTTGTTGTAGTAAACACCTTAACTTAAAACCTTAGCAACACGTATCAGTTTGTTGAAAGTCTTCAGTTTGACTTTTTTTTACTTGAGCAGAACTGCAGACGTATAAAACATCCTAATCGTATATGTCTCCTTATACCTGGCTTTCCATAATGAAGCATATAGGATAATATTCCAGTGCAGTCTGTTATCCTTCCCTCCACATGCCTACAGTGGGATTTGACCTTGAAAATGCTCAGCGTTTGACTGTGCATGTGTGTGTGGAGAGAACAAGTCACACAGCTGGAATGCTGGGCCTCTCTCTGTGGATGTTTGCTTCCACTCGCTGCTGATTTTTTTTTTTTTTTTCCCCCTCCCTACAACTCAGACAGATTTACATGCCCACGCACACATAAACATCTCTGAGTCAATTTTTAGACTTTAAATGTCGACCAAGCTCTGCTGTGAAGGAGGATAAGAGTTCATTTTCACCCTCCTTCTCATCTTCGCTCACTATAAGTATTTCATGTTGTAATAAAAACAGCTTGTGAGTTCTGGCATTGTGGTTTGTCACGAGGACACAACCAAGCAACCCAGTCTGACTTTGACTTTGTTTTCCTTTTCTGGAGAGCTGAGTTATCATCAGCGGGAAAACAACACTCAAACTGAATCCACTGACGGCTATTTTCACTCAACACTACATGCGCTGTAAGCTTGTTCAGCAACTGTACTATTGAATGGCCATCAGTTCACACTGGCTCCATCACTTCTTCATCATTCACACTTACTCTGCTCGGTCGGTAGTGTCTTGAAATGGCCACTTGTTTTGTCTGCATGATACTCGACACTCAGACTGCAGCTGTTTCAACAAACTGTACTTCCCTGTTTGTTCTTGTGTAGTCACTAACATGTATTCCTCCATTTGCCTGTATTCTAACAGATTCTCAATCTGCTCCTTATGTGTAGCTATCTTTCAGTTTTCTCTCCTGTTCTCTTGCTTCTTTCCGACATTCCCTTGGGTAGCACAGCTCTTTTAATAATGCAGCACATCATTCTGCCGGCCTCTCTCTCCGGGGAGCTCTTGTGTCGATTAGGCAGCAGAATCTGGAGCCAAGCCACGGGTCTATTCACCGCATCACTGCACAACAAGAGAGCCAGAGAGAGGGAAAGAGCTAGAGAGAGACGTGGTGACACGGTCCGTGAGGTAGAGATGGACAAAAGTGCAGTGAAGCTGAAGACATTAATAGAGAGTAGCAGAAGCATGCAGAGATGGGAGAGGCTTTTATCACTGCTGCTAAGCTTTGGTATCAAACTTATTTCATGAGGACTCTCGTTGTCCTCTGTCTCTCAAAGGTCTTGTCAGTGTCATAGCTTTGGTTTGCCTTCATTTTTCCACTTATGAGCTGGTAAGTTCAGTGTTTTAGACTGATCTTTATGTGCTCTGTCATCCACTGAGATAATCCTTTCAGATGTAAGTCATTTGGACATCTAGTTCAGCTCCTGGCTGCTTTGGTGCCAAGCCGATTGCCCGCTTAAATGATCGTGTTCTCTTTTTGATAATGTCTGTCTTTTTATTTTAGTTTTGAGTCTTTTCATTTTTCCAAGCAGGCCTTTAGTTTGTGTGTGTGTGTGTGTGTGTGCGCGTGTGCGTGCTCCTCTGCGGTAGTTTGTGTCCCACTGTGTTTGGGGCAACATGGATGCCTGAAGGTACAGTTATTCATGGCCATCTGTAATCTTTTGATGAGCCTCAATGAAAAACTGAAAAGGCGTGCAAAAGGATACACACAGACATACATTATCATACACACATGCCAACTGCAAACCAAGTACCTAAGAACCCTTAATTGCACCTTGGAAACATCTTGCTGCTGTTGCGACAAAACATATATTTCATATTGCATCTTCTGTTCTCTTCACAGCAAAAGCCTCCCAACAATGACTGGCGCTTTACACAGGGACAACGACCCGGACCTAGCGGGTGAGTAAACAGAGACTCACACACACACACACACACACAACTGAAATGCCCAATAATGTCAAGACCATGTTGTTGCTTATCAAGAAGAAAAAGAGCGAAGAGGGTGAGGAATAAAAAAAAAAGGGGGGGGGGGTGGTGTGAGTTCCGTAACCATAACAACTCGCTGCCTGCAGGGTGCTGATTGTAAAATATCGATGACATTAAAGTCACAAGCGAACATCGTAATGTGACTTTAAATTCCATTCCAGTGGTGATGAATTTCTCGATTCATCTGATTGCACGATTCTGCTCGGTAAGGTTTAGATTCACAGCATCTGAACCTGAACAGCATCTCTGCCTGTTTCTAGGCAGCGTTATAAAATGGCTGCCGCAGCTTCCACTCCCCCTCCCCCTCCCCTGCTGTTCCTTTCCTCTCTGCGCTCCCTGAGCCTGTGCGCCATCGCTCAGTACTACTGATGAGGGATGGTGACCAGAGCTAGCAGGGGGGATGGGATAATGCATATATCTTTCTTGCTCTGTCTCCATTTTTTTTTTCTGCCATGTCAGGATGTACTGACTGCTCACTTGAAATGACATTTTTTTTTACATCAGTTACTTGCCTATTAAATGTCAGATGTGTGGTTTAGTTAGTATGTGTGTTGATTGCTTTGTCATTGATATTTGCCCATGTCTTGTGGGCTGTAATAGAGTGTATGCAGTTAAGTTTTCACAACACTGATTGCACAGCACATCCTATGAGTCAAGGTTTGTCCCTGAAACACACCAGCTCTGTTTTCAGGAAAATGTTGGACACAAACACAAGCTACTGCAGTTTTAGTAGACCACTGGGACTGTAGATACATTGGACACAATTCATTTTAGTTTTCTACAACTATGTCTTCCATATCCTGTACTTTAAATGGATGTGACTGATTCAGCATTTTCCAACCAAGATCTAGAGCATAATATCTCAGTATTTTCCTTTCTTTGCAACCATCAGTCAGATACACAGCAGTTCTTTCAGGGTGTATAACTTGTTGTGTTTTTAGTCCCCACATGCCATACGGTACACATATACGATGGACGCCGAAGAATGGGACAAGGTACCAATTTAGACCTAGGCCCTGTATGGTCACGTTCTGTCCTCGGCAGTTGATCAGGGATCAGATTTGCTGCTGTTCAGTGGGAGAGGGACTTGATCAGCTGATGAGGGCAGAAAATGACTAAAATCTTTTAGGTAGTGCACCGCAGTTGAGTGCTGTGCTGTGTGTAGCTGTACCTAACCCATAGCTTCTGTTAGTCTCCCTGAAAGTTTGATGGGATTTGTGGATCGATGTGCATAGGCCACAATGCCTGCTGTGGCGTAGAAAGGATTGTGACACTTTTTTCAGTTTGTGTGCAGTGTTTTGTAGATTTGCTATGCCTTGTATGTGTGCTATACATATAGTTGTTCTAGTCCGAGAACTCTTCTTTTCTCTCCTTGTTCGAGACTCGCTAACCATACAGTGTTGCCTTTGATGTATGTCTGTGATGGTTGTAGCTCAACACCACCACATGCAGCTTTTTCATGTGACTTATTAACCAGAGGACAATGAGAGCATCTGTCTAGTGACTGATGGTTTAAAACGCCTTTTAGAGGTTGAAAAGTTCCTAGATTGAGTAATCAGGAGTCCACTTTAAACTCTAGAGGTCAGCATGCTGAAATAGCAGATGTCACCACCACATACACCATGTGACTTGAGGAATGGGTTTAAATTACATTTAAAGTGCAAGTAGACAACGTGTTTTATGTTTTGTTTGTTTGTTTGTTTGTTTGGGGGGGGGTGTATTAGATAAAAATAGAATAACAATTTAGTATATTGTGAGTCAAGTGGGAACAGACCACTAAATCTCCCCTGGCCTCCTTTGTCAGGATTATAAAATCTGGCCTGTGATGGGGAAAAAGTCAGAAAGTAGGACACAGTGGTGCAGTGGGTTAAACAGAGTGGTGTTAGTATTCTGTGTGAAACCAAAATTCAGTATTGACCACTGACTGTGTGCTTGTTTGGTTGGAGGGGATTAAAAAGAAGTGAAGACGAGGAGGTTTTTTGCGTTTCCCTCCTGCAGCTTCGATGTCTTGAAGGTTCCCTGAAAAGTGACAAGTCAAGGCATCCATTAAGATGAAACACATCATGTACGGTAGCAGAAGGAAAATGATAGCCCAGTCTGGCTGACTGAGGACATTTTTCTGGACCGCAGTGTACAACCTTGCCCACAGGAAGTGATAATCCTGACCATAGGAAACACTTAAAACAACCACAGGATATGATAAGAAGAAGAATGCTAATTTAGCATGAAAAGGCACAAAATGGCCGCTCTGGCCTTACTGAGGGTACTCCTATCCAGTCTGTTTCTCATTGGCTGTTTGGCACAGGACGTACATGTTTCTCTTCCTCAGTCTCTCTCTGGCACTGAGCTGAAAACCCACTTCAGTGTTTTGGCAGTGCAATCTGGCAACCTGTGCTTAACCAGAGCCAAGCTTTTGTGTTAGAACTTCTTTTTCACTTTTTCTCTTAATGTGTCTTTTTACTTTCTCTTTATTCCCTGAATCAGACCAATTTGTCTGAGGACTTTTTTTTTAGTTGGTTTTAAGTAGAAAAGAGTTTTCTTGTTTACATCCTTTGCATTTAACACATCTACTGTGCAAAGATTTTAGATTTTAACTGTGGCTCTTTTCAAAACTAATGCCCTGAATATTTTCAAATTTAATAAAGAGGGAAGTAAACATGGAAAAACTAAATGAAATCAACATTTGGCTTAATAACACTTTAAAAGAGCAACAGTCCTCCTAAGTGCAAGCATCTTGGCTGGATGCTGTCTCAATATTTTCTGTCTGTTCATGTCAGGCCAGGCTGATTTGGTGTTCGGGGCTGTGTGGGAGCCATAGCATGTTTTGCATAGCTGAAAACAGCTCTTTATGACTCTGGTTATGGGTTTGGGGTTGATGCTATGCTGCAAAATGGGCCTACAACTCATGTTACATAAAAGTGTAACATCTTAAGTGTCTTATATACTGTCTTGCTTTCCCCCCTTTATTATTAAAATATTTTTCTTATTAGAAAGTAGCACATTCACTGTGTCATTGTGATTTTGAGCTGCACATACCAATAGAATCTTTTGCCCATGACCCTCCATTGAGTGTCCTAAGGGGGTTTATTAGCCCACACAATCAAATACCCATTGTTTCAACACTCTGACCCACAGTTTACAAGGCTGCGAGTAGTTAAATATTACTTGTTGTTTATCTGGTGCTGGGGAGAAATTAGCCATACTACTCCTATAATGGGTTTTAAACGATGCATGGCTCCTGCACAGGGTTTCTAATGAAGTGAAATGACATTTTATCTATATTTTCTGATACAATTTACCAGTAGCATGAAGATAACACTCTGCAGTTGTTTGGCACTCCAAAGATGGAGGCTTATTAATACTTTAGAAACAGACTAAAACACTGTGCCCTAGTTCTCAGTTGCAGAGCTTGTGTAGCTGTGTTACATACATGGGAATAGAAATAAGTAGGTGAGCGTACTCAAATACAGGTCTGCTTTCTCCTATTTTAGCCCCACATGCAAATTGCAGCTTTTAAATAAACCAGCCTTTGAACATGAAGTTTGCCCAGATGGAAATGTTCAGCGCTCACTGAGCGCTGCATGTGCAACTATGCAGACAGCCATTTCCTTTAGAGGTGGGATCATTAAATAAGTTTAATCAGATTTACTAGATGGCACATTGCTCAGGGTCATACTGGTGAGTGTGTGAAAGTTGCACAATTAATGTGTGAACGCACATGCTACCATGTGTCTGTGTCCAGACGCATTTGCACATGCCTTTACAGTAATCTGTGTGTGTTTGAGACACACCCTGTTTTGTATTCTATACATCTTTTGTATTATTTTTGCTGAGCTCTCCTCAGGCTGTGTATTTCACCATCAGCTGCTCTGCTTTACATCACGCTGTCAAGCTAAACACACACACACATGCATAGAAGCGCTGTAGAGGGGAAAGCAGTTATTTACATGTGTTCTTTCCTCGTTTTTGCCACAGGGCAACTGGAGGACCTGAGGTTGCCATGGGAACTGGCCCCTGGCCCCAGCCACCTACTGAAGCTGAGCAGCTCCAGGCCCTGATGGCTGCAGCCAACGGTGAGTCCTATACCTCGTCATATCCTTCCTCCCTCCTATTAGCTCTTCCTCTCCTTTCCAAGCCTAGTTATTTGTCTTCTTCTCATCGGGATGCGTAGGATATGGTGGTGTGTTTAGCTTCCTGTTTGGTTGGAGGCCAAACAAGCCAGACTCAGTCATTGATAAAGCTCTATCTGTCCACACTAGTATTTCCATGTGGTGGATGTGTGCTAATAAAAACTACAGAGAAGCCTCGGATGATATTCAGACAGTGAACCTGGTATTACTACCCACAGTTTCTCTGATGTAGTAAAGCTGATGTGTTGAATTTAACAACACGACATGAGACGTATGTTTCCACTGTACACACTTCTCACACACTCAAGAGAGATTCTTATATGTTACAACATACGTCCTCCCCCTCCTGTCCTTTCCCTCTGTCCCTGCAGTAACTGTTTAGACAGAACTGAGGCGATTTCACACAGTGAGTCACCTTCGAGTTTTATTCATTGCATGGAAAAGTATGCAGAAAACAGCAGAACTACCAAGACGAAATGTAGCGACAGGCAAACAAAAATTATGCGGAGAGGATGATGGTCGAGGGATGAACTCAACAAGATTTATTGCCAAACAGAATCAAGTCATTATTTCCAGTGTTATTTCACAACCCCCCCACCCCACCCCACCCCCGCGTGCTTGGACACTGCTCCTAACGCTGTGTGGAATTTTTCCATCAGAGAGGAAATGGCGAGATGGTCATGTGGCGGTAACCTGCATGGCAGACAGAATGAACAATTTGAGCCATCAGGGAGGAAGGAACAAACGGAGCATGTGATAAATACTGAAGGTCATCTTTCCTTTATGCTTAATGTCGCTGTGCTGATAAACACAACGCAGGAACAATTCATTTAATTAGGGCACCACTTTAGAACAGAAGGTAATAAAAAAGTGTCCTCTCTAATGACTTTAGCTCCAGCACACTTAGCATTGCAAATGTCATGTGCATTGCGTGTGTTTATGGAGGCTGAGATGAACTAGAGAATGGGGGAGGGAGGGTTTGTGTCCCTGGCTCTGCAATGCAGGGGCTGTGGGAGAATTATGGGCTGAGCAGCTACGTCATGCACACACACACACACACACACACACAGAAACAGGGCATGCCTCTTTTTTTTTTTTTTAAAGGAACACCAAAAACAGAGGAGTATGCTGGAAAAGAAAAAAACACTTTTTGTCTTTCTTTATTTCTTTATGTCCTCAGTTTTTAATTTCACTCACCAGCTTACCATGCTTGAATTTAACCTGATGCTCATACTGAACTTCCCTTCACTCTCTTGTAGAAGCTTTAAAAATTGTTTAATTTTCTTTTATGTCCTTTAATTTCACCACTTCTGTCAAACTCCAAATGCGTATCTAACAAGTTTCATCCCTCTGTCCCTTCCTCCTCACCCCTTATCCCCCAACTTTGTCTCTCTTCCCCCCAGAAGTGAGTGAGGCTACAGCCACCCTCGGGCCTGGCACTATGGGCCTGAGCACCCGCTACAGCCCCCAGTTCACCCTGCAGCACGTGCCCGACTATCGCCAGAACGTCTACATCCCAGGCAGCACGGCCACCCTCACCTCAAACCCCCAGCAGCAGCAGGCCACGGCCCAGCAGGCCACCCAACAGGCGCTGCCCCCTCCTCAGGCCTCGGCCCAGCCCGAGCCCCCCAAGGCTGCCCAGACTCCAGCCTCCAAGAAGAAGTCCACCAAGAAGGAGAAGAAGTAGATGTGAACAGAGAGAGGTGAAGGAATGATCTGATGAGAAATTAACCCTCCACACCCCACCATTAGATATCTTAAATATTGACAGCAAATCACTTGTGACCACATGGACGATTTTGAAAGTTCTTTGAAAGTGTCCCGAGGGCCTCAAAGAATCTGAATGTGTTGAAGCTGTTAGTGTTTCTAACCTGTGCTGTGCTTAAGGTCTAGTATTGTTCACATAACCTTTGTCGGTAGATATTTTTGGCTGGGTGTGGAGGGTTACTGTCCCCCCGCCCATTTTTTTTTTTCTTTTGGCAAAAAAAAAAAACAACAAAAAAACAAAATAAAAACTTGGACAAAGAGATTCAGTGTAAGAACCTTGCTGGGATGACAAGGCTATACGCAGTGATGTATTCAGAGATGAAATGTTAATGTCTTTCATGTTGGATTTTCTGTGCACTTTCCATGGAGGTGGAAAGTCGGCTATTGTAAAGTACGTTAGTTGCCATCCATTAGATTGCTAAATAGGGTCAGCCTCGCTGGATCTTAAAGCATTAAGTCCCATCAAGGCTGTTGTTTAACAGGTATTGCAAACTCTTCTGCATGCTCATTAAGGTTCAAACCACATATACTAGTTTAGAATTGCAAACTATGCATTGCAAAAGCAAAGAGAGGACATCTTGAATCTATTATCGTCCCTCCAACCGCAGGTCAATATAATGCACATGTAGCATTTACTTGACACAAAATAAAAATTACTTTTGTAATCATAGTTTAAAAAAAAAAAATAAGATTTTAATCTTCTGATATTTTTATGACCTGAGCATGCACCCAGAGGAAGGGCTGGCAGAGGGTGGGGGTGGCATGGCGCTGTGTCGTGGAGTCACGAGCCATGCTGTCCATGTCGGTGGTACAGCAGCAGGGACTGGCTTCTTGTGTAACACCTCCAGATGGGCACAGACATGTCCTGCTGCCCCGCACCCCCTGCCCTCCCCTCCTCACACTCAGCTCGTGTCCTTCCCTCACTCACTACCCCATGTTGAGAGCCAAACAAAAAGAAATGCACTGTTAGTATTCTAAAGATCCTGTAGGGGTTGTAATCACTTCAGTCTTTAGGGAAACATGTAGATGTGGTAAACTTAAGTGCTTAGGAGTTTCTAGACACCTTGCAGGCTTTTAGGGCCTTGATGGAGTATTTTCCTTCACTATCCTGAAGTGCTGAAGAAACGTCTTGATGTGACACAGTATCATGTCTTTTCTTTGGGAGATAATGATTCGATAGCATAGAGGAACTGTTTGTATAAGATATGAAGTCTTTACATTGCCATCCATCCTTCTGTCAGGCTCCTGGCCAGATACAACAGCATGAAGAAAAAAAAAAGGGAGCTTGCAGGGTGGGTCAGGGGGGAGTGGAAGCGGTGCGGTGAGAGGTAAACAGACTGAGGTGGCACCATTGTATCGATCAGGGGGTGGGAAACAACCTTGGCTCTACACGCTGAATGTACAGAGGAACCACTGTTGACCCGCCCACCCCCCTCAAACTCTCTCAAATGCACTGACACTGGTAGAGGTCAACAGAGCCAAGCACAGTTGTCCCTGTTGGTGAGGAGATGCCACTCACAAGCCCTTTGAAATCTCTCTCCTCCATTGACACCAATGGGAAACCTCAACCTCTCCACCACTCACCTCTCCCCCTCTACTCCCTAGTCCTGTGAGGCTCTTCCCCACTGTAAATAAACACGAGTCCTGTCGATGGTATGAGCCAGGTGTTTGTATAGTAGGGACCACGTCCAACATTTTCAAAATAAAAGTCCCTCTCCACAAGGCGTGGCTTACTACTGGAATGTGTTGCATTTTGTTTTTCAGAAAAAAAAAAAAAGAAAACCACAGTTTAAAAAAAACAAAAACAATATTAAATAAAAAATTTGAGATGTTCTTCAGCAGTTTGTGTTGCAATGTAGTAACTAAGCACCATGGAAGCCAACTAACACTTAAGTGTAAATAAATGAATTAAAGATAACTTTAGGTAAGTAAAAGAAGTGACACACGTAGACTAGTTAACTTGTGGTATGTGTTACGCATATTTTTGTGTTTATTTTCTCTCTACTATCTTTTATCACCCTGTAAAGAAACAAAACAACAAAAAAAAAAAATGGAAAAGTTTCTATCCTTCTGTAACCTCTTAATGTTCCTTTGCGGTGATTTTATCTTGTGCATTTGTGAAAGAATGCCTCTCATTCTCTTTCTGTCCATATGAACAAATGATTAGAAATATTATATATGTGTAAGTCCGTCCGCTGCTGAATTAATCCTACTCTATCCTGCTGTATTATCTTTCTTATCAAATGCTTAGCCCCCACGCTATACCCCTGTGTTACTCTTATTTTTATGCTAATATTTATATTGCTGTTTTATTTTCTCTTGAACACTGACATTTCAAATAAAAGATTCATTTAAAAAAAATATTTATGTGTGTGGTTTGTGTTAATGCTGCTGTCTAATTTTTCTCACAGATGAGTGAGGTAACTGAGCATCATTTACACTGTTAATGCTGTTTCGCAAGTGAGTGAAATTAATATTATTAACAGCTATATGAGGCAGTTTGTTTTTTAGCAGCACTACTAATCTAACCTCTGACACTTTTTTCTTTAACTTCAGGTTCCTTTAAGGGACAAAATATGAAGCTATAAAATATTTACAGGAACCAAAATGATCCATCAAAAACATGTTAAATTGAAGATATGAATTTGGCTCCTTTTTTGATAGGATTCACAACTGCATCTGCCAAAAAGAAAAATCATTGCATGTAAGCTGTATACCGTTTAATCTTTTACTTTGAAAGGGAAAAAAATAAAGCATTTAACCACAGCATAATGGTTAAACATAGGGGGAAATAAATCTATATCAAAACAAATGTGTAGGTGTGTATAGAGCTCATTCTCTAAACTCTTCAATTCAAGGATATTAGCGCTAAATGTTCTTCGATCTTTCCTCTTGCAGAAGTTGGCGACACTGTAGAGAACATGTCAGCCTGCTCATGCTCTTTGGGCCTTTCAAGAGATCTTACACAATAACACATGTCTCTATAAATAGCCCATGGGACGTCAAAAGCAAAACAAAAGGAGCAGGCTTTAGCTCACTGCTGCAGTTGTTGGGGGATGGAAGGAGACCGTGACTGAGGAGCTGGAGGGATAGAGAGGATGTGAGAATATAAACCTTTACATTCACATCATTGTCCATGAAGCAGGTGCGACGTCCATTCTAACACCAGCTAATGTGGTTTTTCTGAGTCAGGGTTACTGCCTGAAGATCATGCAAGACCGACAGCCATTAGAGTTATTTAACCTGAAATGACAACAGCAATCCAGCTTTTCCACACAGCAACATTCCAGCATCAATCACTGCAGATTCACATCCCCAAAATGGCCGTCTCCTTTTGGCACTTTCTTCTTGTGATATATGGTTGCCACAGTAACCGCCAGCCCCAGCGCTGGATGCTTTGCTCGGTTCTACACGTTTTCATTAAAGATCTACGCAGTGACCATTATTGGCTCTGCTCGGGGCCTGGCTGAGCTGAATGACCTGCAGAAAGATAAACATATTCAGCAATTAGTCAAACCTGGCAACAGAGCGAGCCATATGCAGGGAACATGGCAGAGCCGAGTGGAGAATATCCCACACAGAGACACAAGTAGATGAGTCAGAGGTAATAAGGCACTGTGGGTTTTTCCCTATTTGGCGAGATAAAATATGAGTTTCTATTTGAGAGCCAATTCTGGTTAACAATCGAAGGAAACTGAAGTGCTGTTCATATAAATGCATAATGCATATACAATTAGGACTTAAAATAGCTTTATAGTCTCTTTGTCAGCTGATGTTTGTCATCCTATGACTCATAGAGACTCCTGTTGTCCTGACTGTCCCCATGTGTCACAAATTTCCCCAAGGGGAGACCAAACAGAATGAGGAGATTGTTCTTCTGTTGCCCCCTCTATGTCCCCCACCTCATCTCGCTCGATTAAACACATTCCTGCTGATTATACACACAGAGATCCTCACAACAGAGTGACACACAGTTACACTCGGGCAAAAAATTTCAAACCAGTGATGTATAGCAGTAGCAGACTAGAACCTGACAATGACCAGCCTTTGTGCAGTAACAACATTAGTCAGACCGCCTGAACACAAAACAGAAGACCAGCCTTCGTCACATCCTCCGTGTGACACATGCACGTGGAAGCAGAGATGTGGCAGCCCCACAGAGACACTTACACACCCAGACATTCAAAACACACCCATAAGCAAAAGCACTGTAAAGCAAGTTTCCTGAAAAACCTTATAATCATAACATTTATTCTCATTTGTGTTGACTGCAGTCACATTACTAGAACAGAAAGCTGAGGTTCCTCACTTCCTTCTCAGTGTGGGAGCTGCCAGAAACTTCCCGCGCAAGGAAACAAGGATCCCATTTCAGGTCAAGGAAGCCCTAATCAAAGTGAAGAAAGAGAAGGATGTGACGTAATGGGTTGCTAGTGGCGGGACAGGAAGTGAGTTTCCGCGCCTGTTTTACTGCTTTTCTTTTTTAACCTCACAGTAGTGAAGTGAAAGGAAGGAGTCCTCCCCCTCATCCTCCTTCACTGGCTTCCTCTCTTCTTCCTTCCCTGCCCCCTCTCTCACTCCAGCAGCTGTCTCTGCAGATGTAGGGCCACCACATGTTGGACTCTGTTTAGTGGATATGCGCGCTGGAAAGATTGTAGGAATAACACTTAATCTGGACTTCAGCTGGGAATAACCCTGGCATGAAATATATACATATAGCAAGGAGCCATCATAAGCAGGATCTAAATCCAAATGACACACTTATTAAAAACTGCCTCTGAAAGTTTGAGAGACGGCAGCAGGTTAATGGGATTGTTTCTTGTGCAGTGCGGAGTCAGAGCGAGACTGCTGTTTTTACGATGAATGTTCCTTATAAAAGATTAATTGAGAGAAAGGAATGGAAAGTTCTTTTTCTGATGGCACACTCAGCCAGCTCCAGAAATAACCCCCAACAATTTGTCACACACATTTCATCTTTGTGCCTTGGTAAAGAAAAATATCCCGCAAATTTTCAAAGAGTCTGTTTTCATTTATTATTTCGGCTGAGAGGAATGCGTCCATCAGGCAGTGTTACCAGGGAATTTGCTGAAAGAAGAAGGGGCAGGCCATTGAGAAGGAGCACTGGAGCACTGGAGCCTGAACGTTGCTAAGGCTAACACTATCCTGATTTAAAGAGACGCAGTAATGTGCTGGCTGCTGGCTCCAATCACAGAGATGGAGCTGTAGCAATGTAGAGGAAGAATACAATGCTCCCTTTCAAAGCTGCAAACCCTTTTTCTCTTCATCTGAAAAGCCCCCTCTCTCCTCTTCTCTCTCTCTTTCTCTCCCCTCATCTTCTTTGCCAAGTGTTCTTGCTCCTGTTTTCTCAGCTGGGAGGATGGAAATGAGACAGTGGGGAGACAGGAATTGAGAAAGGAAAGACAGGCTGAAGGAAAGAAAAGGTTGATATTAGGCTGATAGGGAGACTGGGTTAATTGCTTTGTAAGCCAGAGAGAAAGTAAAGAGATAAGATGAGGACTGCATCAAGTCAAGGGTCACAAACAACATAAAATGAGAAAGTGCAGTTTGGTTTCAATTTCCCCAACAGGATGGAACAGTGTGTGTGTCTGTGTGTGCGTGTGTTTTTAGGAGATCAAAAGCTTCCATCTGGTGCAAAGTGGTTTGAGGGCATTCTCTACCCCCACCCTGTCTCTACACACACTAACAAAGACATGCACACAAAAACACACACATTAAAAAAATAATACTCTCCAGCATAACCCCAATCCCTTTTTACAACCATACACCCCATAAGCAGCCCTCCATCCCAGCCTTCCTATGCAGCTACCACACCCCCAGCACAGTGCAAAGGATCTAATTCATTGCCTCCACCAGCTGCGGTTGTCATGGTAACAGAAAATTCCAGATTTCCATGATGAGAGCCGAAACAGAGCGGAAACCAGAAAATGAAATGTTTAAGGTTTCAACAAAGGATCCACTTTACTCTCTGTTGCTTTCATACATCCTTAATGCTTCATTAAACACTGCTACTATAGAGAGGTAGGTGTGTGTGTGTGTGTGTGTGTGTGTGTGTGTGTGTGTGTGTGTGTGTGTGTGTGTGTGTGTGTGTGT
>JAVDPK010000322.1:167255-188638 GCA_034780415.1 Cichlasoma orientale | reverse complement strand
TTAATTTCAGGAATTACTAATGAAAACTTTATAAACATGCAGTAAACAAACAGGATGATCTCATCAAATGGGTCAGGGGTTCAGACCTTTGTGATGAGAGCCCTGACTGGTCAAGCTAGATACAGCCTGAGAAGTTCCACGTGAAAACAAACATTGTTTCAACTTCAGCCGTCTAGGATTTATAGATTTTGAGTAGCACCTACTACAGAATAATTAATACTTCTTTATTAACCATAAATATTCAGGAGGATCAATAGAAAATGTCCAGTATTTACACCATGCAGCATGAACTTTTGCGCCTTCATTTTAGAGACTTAAATACAAACTGTAAGCGTGCCAGATGAAAAGGGTAGGACACAGTGCTTCAGTTGGTGATGCTGAAGGAATTTTGTAGGTAATGTTAGAGAAAAATTACGAGGTAGAGTGAGCACTGTAGACAATGCATGCAGCTGTGTAACCTCTGGCACTTATTGATATTCTGTTTGCATCACCCTTTAGCACTGCCTGCACAGCAGACAGACCCCTCTCTCTCTCTCTTAGTCCTCCTTAAATCTGGTGGTGGTGGTGGTGGGTGCGGGAGTGGGGGTCATCCACAAAGAGATGATGAGCTGGGATGCAACATGCTGAGGATTTGGAGCGGAAAATGAAATGAAAATTGTGGGTGGTGACAGCATTTGTGCATATTGGGAAGTGAGTTTGTAATTGTGTGGCTCATGGTAAATTTAGGCAGAGGGAGAAGAGCACACCAATAAAAAACAATACATGTTGTATCCAATGTTACTCCTAGTTTCATCATGGCAGTAGAAGAAAAAGCCAGTTTGCTCCCTTGTTATTAATCAAAAATAATGAGAGAAAAGAGACAATAGATATTAAGCAAAGAAGAAAAGTGAAGAATTTTAAGAAGGTCTAAGCTGAAAATAACAACTTCTTTCTCGGTCACAGAGGCCTAGAGACTGGTTAGCAACCATCTGGCAACCGCTAGTTGCAAGGTAAAAATGTGTATTCTGCACTCACAACGTAATCAGCCACAAAAAAAATTCTGCACCAAAAATCTCCTCGTGATTGCTTTGGTCACAAGCAATTTCCCATAGTTTACATGGAAGATGCCAACTACTCTGCAAACACTCCTCATTTTACTCTCCAAACTGCAGTAAAACTGGGAAAAGTGGATGCAAACTGGAAACGAAGAATGTTC
Source organism: Cichlasoma orientale (assembly GCA_034780415.1). Taxonomy (NCBI): domain Eukaryota; kingdom Metazoa; phylum Chordata; class Actinopteri; order Cichliformes; family Cichlidae; genus Cichlasoma; species Cichlasoma orientale. The sequence goes on along the minus strand of JAVDPK010000322.1, from coordinate 187,443 downwards.
ACTACAGCTTGTCAAATAGTTTATGAGTGCTTGCAGCCAGGTCATCATCTGCTATACAAACTATAGGCAAAACAAGGAGCAAAATTAAGTGGCACCTATATTCAGATGGACAGACAGAAACAAAGGAATAGATGGAGGGAGCTGAAGGGGAATAATATTCCCACTGTTTGGAATGCACGGGAGGAAAGAAGCATATCAGAGACAACAGGAAGAAATGGATTTCTGCATGAGACTGCTTGCATTTGCTTCAGGGCGACTCCAGGCAGCGTGATGATGGAGATGTCACTCAGCGGTGTGATGGCACATCCAATCGGTTGACACCCCTTGCCCATGTTAATTGTCTGCTAATTGTGTGTCACATGGAGAGTGTTAAACAAGTAGCCGAGAAATTTGATCAAGGGGATATCATTAAGATATGATGTCCAATCCAGGGACACTGAATGAAGCAGGCAGCAATGTGCACAGATGTGTATTTATGCACCACCTTGTAGGCATATTCAAAACAATGCAAATAGGCACCGAGGCACATTTACTCCATATTCAAATATATACTATAAGCTCACTCATTCACATGCCATCATTCACATACACCAGTGAAGGCCTTTTTTTGCTTTTCACCAGTCACTCAAACTGTTTCTGTGGAGTTTAAATGCCACAGTAGTGTGTGTTTCTCTCCTGAAGCAGCAGGAAAGTTGAGAAATGGCCAATCTAAATAACAGTTCTCAGAAATGGAGACAGAGAGAGGGGGAGCTGCGGAGTGTACAGCCAAGTTAAAGACAAATGAAACACTTATTTCAGAGTCCTGGCATGGTGATGTTAGTAGCAGCCAGAGATATGCAAGCAAACACACACACACACACAAACTTCTAGGTCAGGAGAAGAGAAGGAATGAGGAAGCAGCAGGGTAGACGATACAGAAAATAAAAGCAAATATGCTCTCTGAATGTAAATTCATTATTTTGTTTTATTCATAGCTGAGGTCACATCCACTCTTCTGTGTAAACCTCCCTCCCTCGCTCTCTCCTCCGGGAGGCAGACGGGTGGCAGATATGCTCGGAGGTTCACTTTGCTACCTGGAGACCGACAGCCTCCGCCGTCCAGCCAATCAGAGGCTGTGAAAAACAGCCTCCTGCTCCTCAATTGGTCCACTTCTCCCGGGAAACCATTCCACTATCAATGGCTGTGTCATTGTGTCGTCTGGCAGTGCTGAAGCCAATTATACTGCCCCCTTTCTTTGTTCAGACCTCTTTTCTCCAGCATAGCCCCTTCACGCATATAAGGGCATAGACAGACACACACACACACACACACACACACACACACACACGCAAATCTACTCCGACTCCCCAGAATGTCACAACAAGAGCCTGAGGGAGTCTGGGAATCAGGAGGACTTGAATCTCATAATAATGAGACATCATTATAGATCAAACCACAAGCTTATATCACTACACTGGCCTTAACTAGAATAAGTCAAAACTGTTTTAAAAAGTTCTTAAACAAATAATACAAATATTATGACTTAAATTGAAGTAAAATATAAATATGATTTTTTTAAAGGTAATGAAGAAATTACACAATATATAAACATACAGATGCCTATTAACAGTAGTTTCAATTATTGATATAATTTCAGTAGAAAATTTGAGCAGCACCTCTCGGAGTGAAAATGTTTTGTTGATGCCAGAGGTGTGAAGGCCAAAGTAACTCAAATAACCACTTGCTTCAACCAAGGTATGCAGGAGAGCATCTCTGACTGCACAACAGCTTGAACCTTGAAGCAGATGAATGGGCTATAGCAGCAGAAGACCAAACTCCTGTCAGCCAAGCACAGGAAACCGAGGCTACAGTTCACATGGGCTCACCAAAATTGGACAACAGGAGATTGGAAAAATGTTTGCCGGTCTGAGAGTCAACTTCTGCTGAGACATCTGGATGGTAGGATCAGAATTTAGCATAAACATGAAAGAACGGATCCATCCTGGCTTGTATCAAGGATTCAGGCTGCTGCTGGTGTAATGGTGTGGGGGAAGATTATCTTAGCACACCTTTGGTCCCTAAGTATCAACTGAACATCGTTTAAATGCTACAGCCTACCTGAGTATTGTTGCTGACGATGTCCATCCCCTTGTGACCACAGTGTTCCAGTCTACTGATGGAAAAGAAAATAATGTGATAACTTTAGGGATTACGTCGTGACCTAATAACAGATAAGATATAAGACCATAACATAATAAAGCTTCACAATGAAACTCAAAACCAAAGGAGTCTAATCAGCCAGAATAGGAAGACCTGTAACAGACTAATATGAAACAGTGGCCAGATTAAGAAAACATGTTACTGCACTGTCACATATTTTCTGCTTTGTTGCAATAAAACACAGCTCACTGTTGATGTTCTTCCATATCCTCACGGCTAACATGAACAGGATGCAGTAACATGTTTACACAACTGTGTGTGACGCATAAACGCAGTCGCAAGCATGAGTGCAACAGAACATAACACACATTCAGACACACCCACATAAGACGGCAGTTAAAGGGTACATCCAGGCTGATCTAGGATGCAAATGTGTCAGAGTAAAGTCAACAAAGATGCACACACAGTGGGCTGGAGTCCAGAACACACACTGGCACACAGCCTGGCTGTCTGTTCTTAGACGCTCCCATAGTGCTGTCATTGTGAACAAAGCATGTGGCTTTTTAATCCAGCCACCTTTTGCTTTTGTTAGACTCTTAATCGCCATTTGTTTCTATACATTCTTCATTTCATTCCTTCTCCAGCTCCCCCACTCTCTCCCCATCTCTCCCAAACGGTACGCTGCTGTGTCCTACTTACTGCATAAAGCATCTGTTTGTACAGAGCTTTTCCCCTCATTGCTTTTAAAAGCCTTATTATCGCCATCGTCTTATTTCAAAAGACTTGAATGCTTCCATTTTGAAGTAAAATGGACATGAAGGGAAAAGGTTCAGTTCATAGGAGGACAGAATTTAAAGCAGGTTCCTGCATTTCCTATAAGGATAACGTGCAGTGCAGAAAGGAGCAGCAAAGGAGAAAAAAAAGGTATAAACCACACAATGTTAAAGAGGCTGGGGGGGGGGGGGGGGTAAATTCTTTAAATGAAATCTGCTTTAAGGATTGAACAGCACAAAACAGAACATCCACAGTGCAGTTACAGTCCATAGACACATCACCAAAACTTATATGCATATGAAGATAAATACTTGTGAAAAGCTGAGACCTACAGGCCCTGTTTGAGTTTGATTAGGATCAGATGTGGGAGAATAGCTGCCTAATTCCATTTTCAAAGAGACAGGAAGTGTGACCAAGACACACAGATACAAAGAATGGATGCACAGATTTTTTTGATTATTTTTTTTTCTCTTGAGTCATAATCGTTTTTGATCTCTGATCTACATGCGTGTGCGTGCATAAAGAATAATCGTAAATGATGAAAGGAATTTGAGGCTTTCTGGTTAAATTAACAGAACCAGTTAATGAGATGACAGGACGGCAGTGTCAGCTCTGGTTTGTTAAACTGCAGAGGCTCCCATTCATGTAAAGCACAGGAGAGTTCAATTCTCCAGATACATGAACATGACATTAATTCCAAAAACAGAACTCATTACATTCTCAAAGTCTGTGTGACAAAGCATGCAGCAGATGTCTTTAAAGTGAAAGACAAGTTAATTTTATCCAAATGATGACTGTTGGATGTTTTTCACAATTGGTAGAATGAAAATTATTTTTTTTTATTATAAACTTCTACACAATATTACTAGAGTGGTCCCAGGTGTTTTATTTAACAATAAGGCCTCAAAGTTTGAATCTAAACCCCATCCAGCCTCCATACTGAGGTATACAAAGAAAGCAAAAAACAAGACTCACTTTTCAAGTGGATTTAAAGCGTGTGACTACAGTATAAGACTGAGGCTTCTCTCTTTGTTTTAAATAAAAAGCAGATGCCCGTTTTTCATCCTGAACAAGCTGCAACCAGCGAGGATATCCTGCCAGTGAAATATTTAGGAGATATGGAAAGAAACATGTTCCAGGAAATTAATCAAGTCATGTTACAGAACGAATGGGAAACTAATTCAGCTATTTTAGCAGGCCTACATCTTTATCGCTTGGATGGTATAGAGGACTTTTTAAAAAAAAAAAAAAACTTATTCCCTTAACAGGCCACTCAGAGGAGGAGCTCAGTAGAATACCTTTGTCAGTCAGTACTGCCAAGAGAGAATGAAATGGAGATACAAGGTGGCGTTTTTCCTCTGGGAGATTTAGAGGCGGCATCTTAAAGGGGAACTCAACTGATCTTGCACATCAAAGTCTGCTTACAGATCTTCAAGTGTCCTCTTCTTGCAGAGGCCATACAACATTTAAGGACACAATACATATAGTGCTTGTTCACTGCAGCTGCTTTTACATACCTGCACGTGGCCTAGATTAAAAATCGAAATATTCTAGGACCCTCGTTTGTGTTTTGCTGCCAAGCTACTGACATTTTAACATGTTTTTGTATTTGAGTGTTTGTCTCAACTCTGCTCCTGACCACACACAGCCATTTGGACTCCTCTTTAAAGTGAAGTCCCTGTGTAAGTGTGGTATGGAAGAGGTAAGATGTTTGGAAGCGGTCCTGCCAGGTGTCCAACTGAAACAGAGTGCAGGCTGGTGTCAACAGAGTTTCATCACCTGTAAGTTTCCCAGTTTTGATTCTTCTGTCTTTTCCTTGAGTTTTTCTTCTGTTTGAGAACACTGAGCTGCACTGGAAAAGGACTGCAAAAATCTGACACTTTTTTTTTTTTTTTTTAAAGGAGGAAAATAAAAAATTAGTTACGTTTAAAGGCACTTAAACATTTAATTGCCACTTAATCATTATTCGTCTCTGGCTCTCTTCTACAGAGTCTTTTGTCCCGTCTCCCTCCCCTCACCCCCAACCGGTCACAGCAGATGGCTGCCCCTCCCTGACCCTGGTTCTGCCAGAGGTTTCTTGCTATTAAAATGAAATTTTTACTTCATACTGTCGCCAAGTGTTTGCTGATGGTGGTGGGGTCATCTGATTGTTGGGATTTTCTCTGTATTACAGTATTCTTTACCTTACAATAGAAAGCACTAATATTTTGTGTGTGTATATATTTTCAACAGTATTCAGCCAGGATTGCCCGTATTCATATATCAACCTATATACACATATAGTTATTTTAAAAAAAAAAACAATTTCTTCCATCATTGCTTGGTCAGCCCTCAGTCTCACTGCGCAAAAAGCCGTATAAAGTCTGAAACTGATGTGATGACACGTCAGTCCAGGGATGTAGAGAAAGGAGTAAACTGAACATCTACTTCTAGTCCTCATGAAACTGACCAAACTATTCCATTTAAGCTGTACCTGTGCTGGAACAAGTGAATGAGCAAAAATATCGCTGTTCCTGCAGCATCACTTACTATTAGTGACAGCACCAGATGGGTCAGAACAGAACTAAAGAGAAGGCACAAAAATGACAGAAGACAAGGGATCAACTGTCCTCTGCATCTTTAACACACGCGTATAGAGATGGGACCTTGCTGAATACTGGCAATCCTGGCTGAATACCATTGGAAAATATCGCTGGAAACCCTGGAGCCATGGAAAATCCTGGGATTTATCTGTAAAAAGAAACGAAGTCCACTGTTTATTCATTCTTCTACTGTTTTTTGGCACTAAATTGCAGTATCAGAGTGCAGTGACTGTCTGATGTTTTAGTGCACAGTGTGTTTACATCAGGAGTAGAGGGGAGGAGTGGAGGAGATAAAGGAGCACTGGCAGAAGTGCTCCAAAAAGAGTTTACTTTGGCAAAAATACAGGAATACAACCAAGATAGAAATTGCACTAACAGACTCTTACATAAAATAGTAATGTGATGAAATAAAGACACATCTCAATAAATTACTTAAGACATTTTAATAATAGTTCAGCGTAACAAACAGAACAATTGAGTGAGTTATGCATTCACACAGGAATCTCTGGGGAAAAAAAATACATTAAAATAATCAGCCATTAAAAATTCCCATAGAAAACAATCTCTTAAAAAAAAGAAAAAGAAGAATTATTGATGAAACGAAGGTTAGCAAAAATATTCCAGTGATACAGTTTCTTTCCCTTCCTCCTTAATTTCAAAAACATTAATTTTTCAGGATGTATTACAGTCATCTATAGGTATCCACCTGAAGACACAGAATATTGCAGACATAAAACAGCAACCGCGTAGACCATTTAAATACAGTTATGATATATTTGTGCTCGAGATCAGGCGCAACAATCTAGTTGTTATTCTCAGTGTTACTTGATCACAAGAAGCACTGCTGTACCTCCAGTGCTTCACCTCATTTCTCTTTATGGTGTGTAATTGCCATTTTCGCCAAAGAGCGAAGATGCTATAATCAATGCTGCTGGTGTCTTGAAATGCTGAAGTTTTGGAGCTACAAGGATTTTCCTCAGTCATTACTGATATGAAGCATTGACCTTGAACCAGCGGGTTTATTTAAGAGCGTTTGAGCCGTTCCAGTGGTTTGTACAACCTGAGACTGGCTGGGTATCAAGTCTGGGGAGCACGCTACAATAATGTGCTTGCATAGTAATAAATATTGCATGGAGCAGCTGACATCATCTCGCCAGATTCCTGTCAGATAGTACACCACAACATCATGGCAACATGCATGCTGATGGTTACTGAATACAAATAGACACAGGGCCAGACATTCAGAAACTACTGCTGCAATTCAGTGGGAGGGAAACACACATACACACACACACACACACACACACACACACACACACACACAAACCTAAACACATACTTGTCTCAGCAGTTTTCGGGCAGTTTTCCAGTGTGCTTTATCCTCTGCAGAAAGACCAAAAAGCTGTTTATGAAACCTAGCATTTATGACAGCATGGTCGGTACCATACAGTAATTACAGATGACAGTACACACAGACCGACATGCACAAACACATGTAGGAAACTGACTAAATATAGGCAGCTAGTTCACACTCTTTTTTTCATACACAAAAACACGCAGGCATGTAAACTGCTCATGCTCGGTTTGTATGGAAACATCCTTTGGAAAAGGAAAAAAAAAAAGTTATTTTTTGGTTGGACTCTCTAGAAGAACTTTTTTTGTTTTCGCCTAACTTCCCTTTAGACTTTATGTGAATAATCATGTTCATAGATGAAAGCATTTCTACACTTCTACATTTAACTGATATGGGCACATATGGTAACAGACAAGTTTATGTAATTAATTCCCCTTTTTATGTCACGCACACCCGTGAGCTACACCCTGTGAACACTCTGAAATATAAACCCAGGTGATAACTGCTGTTGATAAGGTGTCAGACGGGACCAGTGCAAACTGTGACCGGATTAAACCCAGAAGTGAAAGACTGGATTTCTATTAGTTGGCACTTTCACTAATACAGCAAAATGATTACAAATGGTATTATACAGTAATATCAAATAATTACAACAAAATGATTTCATTTCTTTGAAAAACAATAACAACAAAAAAGAAACAGCGCAAAGCAGTGATGGCTGGAACATCCTGACAGGATGCTGCAGGATGTTCCTAAATCTACACATTCTCAGTCTAAATCTGGAATTTTTAATGAGAAAAAAGTGAATTCCTCCTGAGTAGGTCTTTGGAATGGTTACAGATGCCCTTTAAATGACAGGTAAACTAAGTGATGTAGACATTTATATAAAAAGACAAAAATATGTGAACATGTATGTGCATGTGCTGGAAAAAAGCAAGTCAATCTTTATGACGGTGTCAAAGTTCTAAAGGTTGGAGAAGACCATGCCAAGCTTAAGGCTGAGGTGAGAGCTCTGACTCTCCCCGTCATCTCAAAAGACAATCAATGCTATCCTAAAAGATGGTCCTTTAAGACATTTGTTGGGGGGGGGGGAAGGAGAAACAAGCCTCTATTCAATAAACTAATATCAAATTATTCTTATTCTATTCTTATCCTTATTACGCATTCTGCCTAACAAGGATAAATCCGAGTTTCGATAGAATGACTCTGTAGATAAAAAAAAAAAAAAAAAAAAAAAAAAGAAAAAAAAAATTCTACCTGGGTATCTAACTAGATCGAGAAGCCGCAGCCTCCAGTAGCTCCTCTAAGGACTCTGCTCCTTCTAGTTTTGGCTCCCCTTTATCCTCTGCCTTTAACTTTTTTGCAAAAGGTTTACCAGATGAAGGCTTATCTTCCTGCGTCAACTCTTTGGCCAGAATGCTGGTCACTGCATGCCCAGCTCGTCGGTGGTTGGCTGACAAAGACAAAGAAACAAAGAGACCAGAACAAGTCAAACGGCATGTTTAATCATACCAAGTCCACACACAAACATCAGCATGCCATGTCATACGTTACTACATCAGCAGCCATTTTGTAATTCAAATGTAATTGTTTAATTAGTTAACATACCAGGCCACTAGGATGCAAACACATTCACAATTATGTACCTACAGCAACCCTGACACACAAAAACAGATGAGCAGTGGGGCTGTGCATGTATGTGGATTAGTGTCGTATTTGGAACAACTCACTGCTAATGTCAGATTACACACAACATGATCTTAAGCAGTGAGAAAACTGGGTGGGGTGGGGGGGGGCATGGAAATGTATGGAGGAAGGGAAAGTGGAATGATGAGACGCAGAAATGGAGAACGTGTGTATTAAAATAAGGAAGGGAGTAAAGGGGTAAGACAGCATGAAGAGCAGGATGATTCATGCTGTGGGAAGATTAAAGAGGCAGGGATGAATGAAAATGAGACCAATATGGTAGAAGAAACGGAGTCAGATGAGGAAAAGCTGTGAGGGGATGACTAGAAGTGACATAAATAAGAAATTATAGATATTATTTATATACATATATACATGAGGAATATTGGAAGGAGTGAGGAGAGATTAGATGCACAGACAGAGAAACAGAACAAGTGTGACAGATTGTGCCCTGAGGATGCTTTCGTTTTTATCCTTCTACCTGCTTACTGTTATTTCCTGTCCTCCTCCCACACAGGCACCAGCAGAAGCCTGGCCTTATCTCTCATTCCCTCACTCTGTCCTTTAGCACCCCTCACTCTTGTGTGTGGGAGGACAGCTGTGCAGCAGCAGCAACCATTTTGAATTATATAGGTCAGTGGGAGATTGTGTTTGCTGTTGTTTTATGCTTGATGTTTGTTCAAAAACTCCAATCCTCAATCATTAAAACCACACGTGATCATAAATAACATTAAAGTAATGCTGATGCAAAAAATACGGATTAATCTAGCACACCAACAGACACACGCATGCAAATGAATCATGGTAGCACATACAACATATCAAGACTTGTTGCATGGTTCTGATGGGAGAACAAAAAACACCACCACAAAAACAAGCACACAGAGAGTTACCAAGCAGGTTTCCAGAACTAGCTGTGACAAAGACACAATTGAGTCTGGGGAGAAAGAGGATTTGTAGATTCAGGCTCATGTTCACAGTTGACGTCGTCTTTGTGAGTCTCAGCTGGTCTGATCAGCAAAAAAAAACTGGTGTATCAAATTATCACCTTACACCCTTTCCTATGAGACAGATTTGTCCCCCATCAACACTGGTACATGGGTGCACTTTATCTCTATTAGTCTACTTTCGTACTTCCACCGTGTCTATTTTTGTCCCTTACTTATAAACTTACTAATTAGAAATTATGCAAATGATCCAGAAACCGAGAGAAAGAATGTGTGTTAATGTGGGTGTATGTGTCCTGTGCTGAGCTCGTCCTAAAAATTCCAGCCTGCAGAGAAAAGCTTTTCAAAAGCTGTCAACCTAGCTCCTCTCCTCTCTCATCCTCCTCCACTTCCTCTTGAGAGAGAAGACAGAGCAGAGGAGGAGAAAAGGGGCGATACAAGTCAGGATCAGAGAGTTGTTGCATTGCGAGCAGCATGGGAAAAGATGAATGGGGACACAAACCTGCTGATAAAAGCATGGAGAAAAAAACTCAAACTACATTTAAATATAGGTAACATGAAGTAACATTTGGAAGGACTGAAAACATGACCAGATTAAAGTTCATAAAATTAAAATCTAGGTATTTTTAAACATATAGGTAAAACATAAGTCAAAAAAAGCTGGCAATTAAATATTTTCATTTATGACCCAAACCTTGTGTGTTTGACAGGCTCTCTGGTATGCCTTTCTTTCTCATATATATATATATATTATTTAAAAAAAAAAAAAAAAATCTACCAACCTTATCTTTTAAGGACTGTGCACAGATTTGCATATTTTAGCATAGTTAAACAATCTTATTGTTCAAAGCTTTCAGATAAGAATTACACAAGGAACTATTTAATTGTCCCCAACCAATCACATAAGGACTCAAATAAAAAGGGAACTATTGATTTCATGTGTAATTGTCACAGGCTGAATATTACTCCCTATGACAACAGCTGTTAGATATCTTATGGGACTCTGGAAGGAGCCGTTTAAACCCTGAGAGAAACACTTGTGAAACATAATGAAGCATTTTTAGATACAGAACCGTATCAGTCGCTTGCAAGTCTTCCTACTTTGCAGAAATGTAGCAGTCCTTCACCAAAAACAAACAGGAAATTTTCAGCATGTGTGTTGCATAAACATACTAAATCTGATATTGCCTAAATGATCCATGCAAGTGGCATGAGGCCTGGTTGTTACAACAGGAAATGAGATATAGAGACTAACAACAAAGCCTGTTTTTGGGTCTCTTTGCTGACGGGTGTGAGATTGAGTGTGTTTACACAGAGGTTGATCAGTGGCACAAAAAGTGTAGTGAAAGATCATCTGTAACAAATTACACTGCAGGAGTCTTAATAATGACGACCTGATTAACAAAAGAATGCTTTGTTGTACAGTTTATGCTGCTGCCTTTATGAGGGGAAAATATAGAAACAGGCAGGAAAAGTGACGAGAGAATTTGCAGACAGGCAAGTGTCGGGCAGACGGAGATGACACCGTAACAGGAACTAGCTCAGCTCTTTTGTTGTGGTACAAATACTACTCCTTTCTCCTCACAGATTTACATAATGAGTAAAAAATTCATATGTTGGTACGACAAGGAAGCAACTGTCTCTATGCTCATTCTTTACTGGACAGAATCTGCAGCAAATCCACAGTAACATGACAACATGGTGCCACATATAGGCTGATGGTGTTGTTGCAGATGTAGACTGGACCATCAGTGTCGCCAACTTAGCAGGGACTTGTATCGCCCCCCTCAGGTTGCATTGGGTAACACACCGCTGCTCTGCATTAAAGTACTGTGGGAAAAGTGACGTCATCTAGCATCACTAGTGGCAACTGTCTATGGGTTAGTATTGACGTATAACATTGAATTTTAGGTCACTGTCACCTGGTGCATACTGGTGTGGTTGGCCTGTATTGTCTCAGTGGGTGTTGGCGACCTCACCAACTTTCCAGTTATGGCTCGACTGATATTGATGAGCACTCTATTGGTCTAAATGATCTCTCCAGTGTGTGTGCGCGTGTGTGTTTGTGAACATCTGTGAAGGGGTCTTTATCTCTGTTTTTGTAGGAGCAGACTGTCTGCAGAGCCAGCGTGTGCCTTCATTGTTGCTAAGCCCTTTATGTCTGTCTCTCTGTTGTGATTGGTGCTTTGTCAGCTAGTTGCTACTGTGATTGGTTGCTTTAGTAGGGGTCATGACCCAGCAGATGGGTTTCTAGTGTGTGTAAAGACACATCATTCCTCTACTTAAATGGCTCTGAACACAAAAAAATTAGCCCGATGTAGCCAAGCTGCCGACATTTATGCAAAATAACAGCTGTACCTTGAGCTAATAATCTGAGGCTTAAACCCAAACAGTGATAGTGCTGTATGCAAGGTTGTCTGTCCTCTGGAATGAAATTTGTCAGTTTGTGTGCATGTATTGGTATGCAAACATCCATAAGGCCCTTTGTGTTGGCATGCAAGCATCTGGTGTGCGTGTATGTGTTTTTGTCTTTGTTTAAGAGGGGGATAGACAGACGGGGGGCAGACAGCTGAGGATCCCCCATGCAGTCTGCTCATACTACATAACCAGCACACCCACATGGACAAAGTGGGCTGAGGAACAGGTCAAAGGTGAGGGGTTATATAGCCTCCACAGCCTCGTGGCTACCCAGTTAGTCATGCTGTGACACAATGAGTGTGACAAAACACTCAATACGTCCTCAATAGTCTTAAAGCTGAATTGGTGACGTCTACAGTCACTGCAGCTGGAGGAGAAAAGGGAGGAAGGTCTCCACAATAGCAATCAAAAGCCCGACAGGTGAAAACAGTAAACCAAAACAACATTTCTGAGCACTGTTGTATAAAAAACATTTAGCAGAAATACAAGTATACACCTGTGTAATAGACATACACTCAAGCAACTAAAGAAAATGCTAAAAATATGCTAATATTTTGACTTAATTCATCACACTGTCAAATATGACGGAAATTAAAATAATGTAAAAATAAGTACATAAGTATGTAATAATAAGTAAATAAGGACCTTTGCTATTAAACTAGTTATAAATTACACATCAGGATATGAATGCACACATAATAATACAAAGAGTATAAGTGCGGTACTGTGGCCAAAATTAGTTCTTAGTTTAAAATGTGATCTCTTATGTGATCTGCAGGCAACTCTGATTTAATGAGCCAGCATTTACTGTACCTTTCACATCATTAAGAAAAAGTAACAAAAATTAAATTTAACTTTTATCTATTCGTGCTGATAAGTGCGACACAGAAATGTGTGACACTGGCTGTAGGGGTTCCACACTGCTATATTGCGATTCTTTGTATACTTCAAACAATGGTGACTCAAACTGAGCTGATCATGTTAGACTTGAAGCTAATAAATCTTCAGCAATGGTTACTTTTATTCAAGAGGAGAGAGTAAGGATGTAGGAACTGATTGAGTCTACACATGAATATCTAAACTTAGCACAAAAAGTAATGAAATTTGTGTTTGGTTGATCATTTCTTTGTTGTAACAATGCTTCCTGGCAATAAATCTTATTCAGTTGGAAAGTCTGGTTTCTCATTAAATTATGCCAAATTTGTATGGAAGATGAATTTGTGGGTTGAGCAGCAGAGGTGACTGTGTGGGTTGCGCCCATACCAACATAAGCTTATTCTGCCATTGACTATTGCCAATGACCAAGAAATAATCGACCTAACACAAATTTCCTTATTTATGTGCTGAGTTTATAAAAAGTAAATACCAAAAGACTACATTGGCATAACACTTGCTTGTGTTAGCACTGTGAGCAAGCCAGATCGATTCAATCTATTGCATAATTAATTTCTTTTTATGAAGGCCAATCAATACACTGTTATACAGTTTCACCTGTCAAATCTACATGGTATGCTGTGAATTCCACACTGCAATATATCAGCTCTGCATCAGTGAGAAAGTGTGATGCTCTCTCTTTTTTCACACAGTCGAGGCATTTTTTTACAAGCCCTGTGAAGTTCAAAGGTGAGTGAAAAAGTTATGGCTAATCCCTTTTTTTTTTTCTTCTCTTTTTTTTCTAATTTTTTTAAACAGTATCATGAGTCATCCTACTGGCTGGCTTCCTCCTCTACTTTTAATGTGGTCTTTCTGATCAAGAATACACTGTCAAAATCTCTTTTGCTTAGCTTGACTGTTTCAGTTATTCGGGGATTTCTGACTTCAGGGATTCTGCACTTTGTAGGACAAGATTTTCAAACAGAATGAGGGAAAATGTTAAGGGAGCAAGGCTTCTATACAATTGCTATCATGCATTATTTTAAGCATTTTGCCATAATTCTTTTTGGAAGTCTAAAGAAGATGTGTGCTGCCACAAAGGGCTGACAAAGGTAATTCACTGTGCTTTACATTTAACCATACTGTAAAAAATTAGTATTGAGACTGAGATAATGGTAAGTAGACACACTATCGTGCCTTATGTATCCTGGCTTTAAATAGCCTCATCACTGTAAAGCACTTTACAAATCCACTTGCCTTGCCTCCATTCATCAAAATGATTAAATTATGGAGTGAGGATACAGGAACTTGTTTTCATGGTTCTAATGTAAGGCTACATTGAGATTCTATATTTTATAACCTAAAAGAAAATATTTTATTTTTAAGGATATTAACCATTGCATCCAGCACATGGTCTCTGATCTGTAATAATACTATTTGTGCTTTAACTGCAAGGAAGAAATACTAGAATGAGGAAAAAACAAGTAACTAAGTGCAGGGGGTCTACTGGCATTTATTTACTGAATGTCAAAATAAGAGGTTTGGGGAGATGAGGAACCTAATGTAAATGATGCCACTTTTATGAGTCCTTACAGCTTTAGATCTACCTCACATGATTTCCTATGACACAGCAATGCCACCGTCATATTTTCAAAAAGATTATGAATTACCTTTTCCCAGAACTGGGGTTCCTTGGAGTGTTAATAAATAACAGAGACAGAACAAACTTACTTTTCCTCACATCTAAATATATTTATCCAATCTCAATTTGCCCTGTGTGCAACATTTAAAAAAACAAACAAACATGTATGACATTATGTAGGAAACACTAATATTACTCAGTGTTTACATTAATGTTTTTCCCTGCTGACTAAGGTTGCCCCTGGCTCCACTGGTGCTAGATAGGTATCATTTGAGCCAGAGTCAGGATGTGCATCCTCCTACTTCAACTTCACTAAATTAAGACTTCTGATTCAACCAGCCATTCAAACATGTGTGCACACATGCACGCACATAAACATACACTTCCCGCTGTGTAGGTGAAAGACTCAAGGCTCTTCCTGGCAAAGTGGAACGGAGAAGCCTTTGAACACCAGTGAAGAAAAACTAACAAGCTCGAGAATGCCCAAAAAAAACAAAAAAAACAAACAAACCCACAGCACTGCTTCACACCCTCCACATTCTCCATGGAAAATGCCTGAACTTTGGCAAAACAAAAACAGAAATGACATAATGGGGTAAGAGAGGAGACGGGGAGGAGGGACCAAGCAGAGCTGTGATACATCTACCCACTTATATTTTCCGACAATATCCTACCACAGAAGTATGTGCAGGGAGAAAAGTTCTGTCTCCCCCTTTCTTTCACATACACATGTTCAGGTATTTCCTGTTGTAAGTCTGAGGTGACCAAACAGTATTATGGATGACTGAGCCCTCAAAGTGGGCCCCATTCTTTCTTCCCTGCTCCTGCTTTTCTCTTCATTTTAATTTTCACTGCAGTCTCAGTGAGTTCAGTGGTGATGAGCCTGAGCTGCTTGTTACTTAAGCAGGTTTTCTGCAAAACACAAATAGCCAGGGAGCTTTTTCTTTCTTTTTTTTCTGGGCCAGTTTAGCACTGTGGTGACACGCATTAGTCACAATCAAAAGCAAGGAGGGTTTATACAAGGAACAGCTCAGCTCCAGGGATGTTTGTACTACTTCTCACAAACAAAATGTTTGGAGGAAATTAAAGAATGTATGGGTTTAGCATAAACTGAAGGTCAACTAACTTTTACAGTCAAAAGTGGGGGTCCAAAAGTTTGTCAATTCAATTAGTTATACAAAAAACAGATTAGAAGAACGAAAAGAGCACAGTCTACCCTCTGGGTCTGAGCTCCACTCTGGAATACTGCTTCACATCTGGCTTCTATTGCGAGAGGGATTGAGTTGCACAAATTCTTCCACAACCTCGCTTATGTGCGAATACTGAACCCACACAAGCGTGCGTGTGACTAAACACACACACACACACACACACACACACACACACACACACACGGTCTCTGTAGATTTTTCTCTTTCTTAGCTAATGGGCAACTGGACACTTTCCCGCTCACATGGTTACACACAGGTTGCCTAACACCAGGAATCGTGTTACAAAGTTACTGTACTAAATTCTCACTGCCTCACTTTCATTTGCATGGTCTTACTAGGCCATATTAGCCACAGAAGGTGCAAGATTACAGACAAAACAAAAGAAGGGAGAAAATACTTTAGTATCCACTAAGTAAATGAAACTGGATCTGGCAGTAGAACAGAGAGTGAGGAGCCACCAGATTATTGGTCTGTCTCTTTAAGCTTACAGACTGAACAATGTAGCCTATATGAAAATCTATGTGGGAAAGAACACCTCTGCCTTAGTGTAAAATTAAGAAATATTAAATCTACATATATTTTTAACAACTGAACATAATACATGGCTGCACCTCCACACATAAATCCTTCTGTGTAGCTGAAATTAAATCTCCAAACAAGTTGGAGGTGGAGATGCTAGACACCGATATCATCATCATACTATAACTAGTTGCTACACATCTTTTATATTGCCCACTCACTGAATTCACATCAACAAGCTTTCTGCCTACAGGCTGGTTCATCCTCTTTTTACATTCATTACTTATCATATTTTCCTACTCCACCACCACACCCTCAGCAGTTGTTTCTCTCTCAAGTGTCCTACTGTCCACACCCACCCTTGGCACCCTCCCTCTTCTTTTGTTGTTGTGCCAGCCTCTGATTGCACTGGCTTTGCCCATGTAACCATGGTCAAAGAATATTACCACAACTCAGCCTCTGAGCAGAGCAACAGATGGAACAAAGGCAAAGGAAGATAAACAAATGTGTTGTTGTGTTGAGAGAAAAATGGAGGCACAATGGAAAAGGAAGAAACAAATGTGTCTTATATGTAACATTCTGTACTTCTGTCTAACGTGTGTGTGGAAGGAAACTGAAATCTGTAAATCAAGTAAAACATTAAATGTTGAAACATGTGTATGTTTTGTGAAGATTTACTGCTCTGCTTGTGTGTAAGTACCTGCTTGACGGGGTCCTCTCTTTCTCCTGAAAGCAGCACCGGACTGCAGCGCCTCCAACAGGCCATCCATGATACCAGTTTCATCATCCTCTGTAAACACCATACCAAAAAAAAGAGTCAGCATTAAAATCAATAAAAAGGGGGGGGGGGGGTCAGCATTAATATGTGATGCTGCAATTTAACTTTTATGTATGACACAGACATACAGCTCAATTACCACAGCCTGATTATTTTCCAATCAGTGCGACCTTCTCTCTTAGCAGGCGAGTAAATGATGCTTTTACAAAATGTTGTACCCATCTGTTTTACTAAGATCACACTATACATATGGACAGTGGGGATTTTCACCAGCCATGAGGCCATTTTGGCAAATTAGCTACATTAACCCAGATAAGCAGTGACCTAGTTCAGCTACTTCCACAGCTAGCAGCTACACACTGCAGTTTCAGGGAAATAGCCTCAGATATACACAAGCCCAGAGTTATTGGAAAAACAACCCACTGAAATTAAATCTACATAAACAGAATGGATGCATAATTGTGGCTTCCAGTTAAACGGGTACTTAGATTAACCATTTATTTGTCGGTGTTTACAGGTCCAGTTTATATGGGTGGTCTCCTCATGTTTACATCTACATTCTCAGCACAGCTTTAGTGTCAGGTGGCCATAAATAAATGAAGGTGGGCTAAGCCAAGTGGGATGCCCAATCTCAAAGCTGCATGTACGAGAGAGTACTGTCGTGACTATTTTGTGGGCAGCACTCACTGGCATGGCTCAGCGCTCAGGCAGATGGCTTTAATTATTTTTGTTTGAACCTGAACAGAGACAGAGGGTTCTCCGGAAGGGGCAGCAGGGTTGGGGGTTAAAGGTTTATGCTGTCACCCTGTTTGTTCCCCAACCCCCACAACCCAACAGGACATAGCTCTGCTCACACACAGGCACACAATGTTTAATCCTGCTGTAAGCCATGAAGCAGATGGCCCGTGGTCTCGCCTGTCACGTCAGAGAAAGTCTCTCTTACCCACATCCCAAGACTACTATGGCTCATATACGCCCCTTAACGTCCATGTCCTAGAACTGCACTGGGATCAGAATGAGTGTTTTTTTTCCCCCCCTCAGCCGAAACATATCTGGCAAATTTCCACTTACACTAATCACACAGCCACACTTGCAAGCACACAAATATGATTTGGAACAATGTGCTGAAGGCAATGAAGGACCAAACAATGGCCTAGCTGTGTATAAAACATCATTACTGAACTAGTGAACATTCAACTTCAAAGTCCTAGGGCTTGTGCTCTCAATAGCATTATACCATGAAATGTGGTCAAGAGCAACACTATTCAATAATGTTATATAGTAATCCTTTTTATCAAAAAGCAGCTTTACAAGTTTGTTAGTGATTAGGAACCATGCTTAAAGGGGAAAACACAAAACATCAGCTGTCACTGGTATTAAATGGTACTGAAAGTCAAAAAGAAAAGAAAAAAAAAAAGAAAAAGAACCAACATGCGCACACACAGACACAGAAAAATACACTCATATATAGTGCTTGACACAAATAGTAAGTTACTGGCTGAAACGTGTAAGAACATAAGGCGGATTAATTAGTGCAATGGCATTAGACCCTAAACTCTTAAAGATGTCTCTTTGGATCTAAATTGCAATGCGCGCACGCGCGCCCACACACTAAACAGCATCATGTCTTGTGCGGAGCAATAGCACCTCTAATGGATGTTCACACAATAACAAATGAGAATAATAAATGTAACTATAGAATGTAAATTTAGTGGGGGGTAATAGCAAACACAGGCAGAATACAGTATGTTAAAGAAAAACAGTGAATGTGGAGATAGGGGAATGTATTTATTTTTCTAATGTGTCATGATTCTGTCCCTTTTTCACAGTCACCTGCGGTGAAGACATCAGGTTACTCAGGCTTATCCTGTCTCATCTCCTCTTGTGGCTTGTGCCTTTCTCCTCTCCTCCTCCTCTAACCCCCTTTTCTAAGAGACAACAGCAGTCTAATCCCCACCAGAGCATCTGCTGCCCTACTATCCTCCTTCCTCTACCCACCCCCACACTATTACTCCCACTCTTGCTCTCTGTGTGGAGCACGAGCACACCCAGTGGCAGTTCCCATACCAGCATCTATGTGGGGATAAAAACCACACATGCACACACCCTTTGCCACATAGATAAAAACACAGTTTCACATAACCTTTTACAGACTATACTGACACCTAGCTGTAAAAATAAGGAATAGCAGCAGCAAGCTTTGCTGTATGGCCAAAGATGGGCCAGGGATGGTAGCAGACTGTATTTAACAGATAAAATAAGAAAAAATCTAACCGGTTTGGAACATCAAGTTTTGGGTGTGGCTACAAAGTACTCTGTGAGTTTAGTTTACAGACTCCTGTATTTATATGTTCTATGAGAGTCATGAAAGACAAGTTAAAGCATTCAATGGCTCAATTCTAAAAATAGCAACATGAAGTGATTTCCAAAGAATCTCACAATAATTTATACAAAATAACTACCAGCACATGCTTAGAACGCATGCAAACTGAGACTCCACTGAGTCTCTGTGATTCACATGGGAATGACAAGGCCACAAACTGCAAACACACACTGACCTTCCACAGTTTAACCAACAAGTCAGATTATTATGTTTACAGAGACAGAAAGTCAAAGGAACATTCAGGGAATTTATGAGATAGTAAGGGTATGCAAGCATGTGAGAGATGGAAAAAGGGAAACCAGGAACATGTCAGCGTGTGAAAGCACAGCTGCTGAAAACAACTATTGTATAGCAGCCACCCAGTATGAGGGTTATAAAACAAACACAGAACAAAGACCAGGTGGATGTGTGTGCGCCAATTTGTGTGTGGTTAAATTCAAATGGGAGGTGTAGAATGACTCCAGGCTACAGGGCAGTCAAACATGCCACCTGTATGTAAATGATCACTGGCCACTAATGTGTACACAGACACACAACTTTGAAGCACTATTATGTTCCATGTGTGCATGACTCCAGAGACTGAACATGAAACTTTTTCTACAATAAATGTTCCATACTTTAAACACTGATGGAAAAATTTCCAAATGGAGTTTTGGTGCCTTGATCTACCCTTTAAATGAACTGCACACAAAAGGGGAGCTAAAGGGGGAAAAAGTGGCATTGTTGGAATAAAAGCATTGAAAGGGAGAAGAGAACAGAAGCCAGCTGGAACATGTACTACTAGGAGAAAGCCCAGAAAGACTTTTTGTAAGAGTTTAAAAAAAGACACACACACACACACACACACACACACACACACAGAGAGTATACACATATTGGCCA
>JAVDPK010000322.1:132268-164018 GCA_034780415.1 Cichlasoma orientale | reverse complement strand
TGTGTGTGTGTGTGTGTGTGTGTGTGTGTGTGTGTGTGTGTGTGTGTGTGTGTGTGTGTGTGTGTGTGTGTACAGTTGTGGGTAAGTGGAGTGAGTTCATCCATTACTCAAATCAACATCTGAACAAAGCCCTCTGTGTTTAATAGCATGAGGACATTCTGTGTCTAATATACTGACAAACAACACTTTCTACAATTCATCTGACATCACACCAAGTCTGTGGTTAGTCATCTTCAAGTCAGCTGACAATTAAACAACCATCATTTTATCAAAGCATAAGTGCCTATTTTCTGGGGTTTTCATTTGAACGTGTATATGTAAGTTCCCTTACCACTACACTAAACTGTTCAGACTCAGCCAAGTCATCGTATTCATCCTTCATCTCTGCCAGGATACTCAGCTGTTCTGGTGCTGGTAGTTGCTTGATCAGGTTCTATGTGGGAATAAGGAAAATGTAAATGACTGGTAATACTGGAAAGACACTTAGATGCATTGCAAGCTAATCCCTCACTAAGAAAGGTTCTATGCAAAACACAGAGATAGAATGAGTGATTTGTGAAAGAAATTGATGATTGAGAGCCTGAAAGCCTGAAAATTATTTTTTATTTACTATGCTATAAATATCTCAAGACAATTTCTGGGTAAATAAAAGTTTTAGAAAGTTTAATTATGAATTTAAAAAAAAAGGTTATTTTGCTGAGAGTTAGAAAAACAGGCACTGGCTGAAATAAAAGCATAGAGGAAGCTCACACCATCATCCTGCTCATTATTTTTCACTCAGCACTCAGACAGTTAAAAACATATTAAACTTACAGATCTAGTATAGTGGTTAACACAGGACAATAAAGGAAAATCCTTTTAACAAATCACTACATTTTTATTTCGTAACATAATTGAACAGATGCCTAACAGGGCTTAGCATCACACTAAGACACATCAGAGATCTGTACCTGAACCATGGACTCTGTGAGGACTTTCTCATTGACCTGCAGGATAGCATTCTTGATCTCTTCGTAAGGGACGCGGAATGATCCCAGAAAAATAGCTTTATGAGTAAACACAAACAGCAGGACTTACTTGATTATACCCCCATTTTTATGCATAAAAGCAAAATCTAATATTGTGGTATCAGAAAAATGGACTTACAGAGGTTCTGTGAAGACTTGGAGTCAAGAATCTTCAGCTCTTTCACTTTCTTCTTCTGCACCTGCTTTTCATCTCCACCATCCTGCTCCTTTTTAGCTGCAGAGGTGGACAGAGACAAGGGGAACTTTATATTCAGATATGGAAAGTAGAAAGAGGGGCCTTTGTAACAAAGTTTACTTACTGACACATTTTATAATTTAAAAATGACTTGTACACCTAAACAGAAAGAAAGCTGAGAAGAAAGACAGCAGTGAAATTAGTTGGTGCTGTAACACAGAAGTGGATCAGACGGATGGATAGAGGGCATATGTGATGGCTATAAAAACTGACAGACTTGGCATAGCTTTTGCTTTTTTCATTTTTTCCCAAACTGTATGGTGTCATGAAGGTGTCAGCAATATCACATCACTGGTTTAGGGTAAGACTGAACTAACATGAAATGGCTGCAACACCGGGGGGAACATGTCCCTGGAGTGTGTGGGCCTTTTAAATATGGTCAGACATTTATTAGCTGTAAGGCATTTGAAGTTAGGATTCACCACACAACACACCATTCTACTGCACACACTCACACTCAGTAGAGACATTTTACATTAACTTGCTTTGACAAGGTCAGGACTGCAACTATAAGGATGTGTCAGAGTGTGGGGGAGGATATGAACTAGATTAGAATCAGGAATGAATGATGAACATAGGTTTGACCACAGCCCACTGTCCACACAGCCAGGCACATTAGGGTCAGCAGAGATCCGGATGTCACAGCTGTTCACTTGTTTCTGTCAATATCTAGTCATTTGCACTTGATTTACTGCATGTCATGATCCACGCTGGGATAATTCAAAAATCTGTCAATTGCAAAATGAACAATACCTTAAAACACTTGTTTACATTTATAAGTTACATTTAAAATAATATAATAAAAGTATTTTCAGTTGTGGTGAGAAAACCTAAAGACACTTTTCTGAGCGGAGGTAAAATTGAGATGAATTTTCGATATTTTATAGAGCGAGGAATCAACAGCTGTCTCTAGAGGCAGACCAATATAAGCACCTGGCTTTATGTATTAATCAGATATATTGATAATGTCTTATATGCTGTCCAATATGAAAACTTTTATTCCCACACACGAGTCTTTGTTAACTTTCCAATCATCAAGAATTTTATCAGATATATTGATAGTTTATTTTACTTCAGAAGAATTAGTGTTGGGACCCAAAGGAAAAGTAAAATCCAGTATCAGTCTGGCTGTGTATCAATGTGACAAGTTTTTAAAAGGCCCTAAAAGCAACAAACTAATTTTATTCCAGTGCACAAAAGAGGCAATGAAAACGGCTTTCTAAGCCAATTCCTATCCCTCTCTGACTTTCTGTGCATCTTAAAGCATGAAAAACACTGGTGCTGCTTTATAACACTGAGCTTAGTTTTTTAGTCACAATATGAAACTTATCAGCCCGTCTGTGGCCGTGTCCTTGACACACACACACACACACACACACACACACACACACACACACACACACACACACACAGAGAGAGAACCTGACACTAAAAGTCAACAATGGTGCTTGTATAGCATTTAGAGTGTGAGTGCATCCTTTTAGGACAAACAATACAAATCAAAAACATCCCCTTTATTCTCAGCAGCTGTTTCTAATGCCTAAAGATGACCTCATGCAGTGACATCAAAACTTAAAGTTAGTGGTTTCAATGTAACAGAAAAGGCTATATAGATAAAAACAAAAGTAACCCTTTTAAACAGAGACCCCCTTATGAGTGCTTAATTATCAGTTTTACTAAAATCTATTTTCAGTACAATTCAGTTGCCTACCCCTGCTGTATATGCAGCCTTATTTTTTTTCCACTTCCACAATCATGTTGCCATTTCACACTACAGTCTGTTTACATTCAAGCACAGTTTGTTAGAAAAGCAAGATAGCCTCATTCAAACAACAGCACTGTTAGTATTCTCCACAGAGACAACAATGACAGCTTCACAGCTCTTTCATTCATCTGTCCAGTCAAACAGTACATTGTCTCAATATGAGATGCCAACCGGCCAAACAAGCTGTTAACGAGCCAGGCTCCTAATGAGCTCTTCATCTCTCAGTTTAGCCATTCCCTTAGAACACACACACACACACACACACACATACACACACACAGACACACAGAGACAGACAGAACAGTCAGTGGACTGTGGCCTGAATAAGGCCCACTGTTTCACTCACTATCAGCTTCAGCTTTATGAAACTTCTCACTCACAGCCAAACATCATTTGCATCTTAGTAAACATACAAAGTTGAAACCTATTTTCATATAGTTTGCATTATATCAATATATTCAATTATGCGTTTCACTGCCAACAAAAGTGCTACTATGTGTCCAAGGCTCCATTATTAGTCCCTGCTGAGGGCAGGAAACCAAAGCAGGAAGCCAGTCACCACATGTGCACACAGAGACACACAGGATAGGAAAATCCATCAGGACATCTGAGCGGAAACAACAACTATCTTTGCACAAACACAAACACAGCAAGTCACAGCTTGACAGTTAAAAAGAAAGGCAGTTACAAGCTTACACAAATAACCATCTTCAGAGAGAGACAAACAAGGAAACTGACAGAGACTTTATTCAAGATATATCATCTAAAAATGGAAGTAATTAAGATAATGCTTAAAGCCTAACATCAAACCCCTGAAGTCCTTGCACATGCAAATACTGACCTGCTGACCTATACAGCAGATATTCAAGTACATATACTACAATGATGATTATCTAATCTGGATAGTACATAATCTCAGCAATTCAGTTTGGGAAAATGACCTAGTAGCAGCATCACGTCACTAGGTCAGTGTGTGCGCTTTTTGGAGCAATAGAGACCCAGTGAGGGAGCATGTGTGTTTGTGCATGTGGAAATCTACAGTGCTCCAGTGCCAGCTGCGCTCTGGCCAATAGAATCAGTCCTGGCTATGTTGACATCATGGCTGATTCATAAAATGGGGTCTGGTGTGCAGATTGTAAAATGGCTGCTCTGTGGTTTCCACAGACAGCCTGCTCTTTTCATTTATGAGCTGATGGCACCTCTAGTGGTTGCTATGGAGCACTGCATCAAGTTACTCTTAGTCACTGTGGGGGAGGAAAAGGAGATGACTGATGCAGAACACACATGTGACTAGGCCCACAAACATACATAAGCCGCATGTACGCAGCTGTGGAATGCCGACATCTTAACATTCACACGTTTTACTGTCTCAGCTGCCTTTTTGTTAAAACTGTAATACACACAAGGCCTCTTTTCTGGAAACAAATCACTACCACCAGTTCTACAAAACACACGCACACACACAAAAACACTGATTTTCCTGGAACACCTCCCCCTCGTCTCCCCAACAGCTGCTTGGCACTGAGAGATGAGGAAAAAAGGGGGAGGTTGTGTGTGTGTGTGTGTGTGTGTGTGTGTGTGTGTGTGTGTGTGTGTGTGTGTGTGTGTGTGTGTGTGTGTGTGTACGTACACAAACACACGAGTGTGCCATGAAAAGAAATTCTTCCATTTCTGACTTCTGTTTCTAATTAAGAGGAAAGGGATGGGGGAGTGAACAACCACAGAGAGACGGGAGGATGAGAGGACCTAAAAAAGGGGTACTGAGGATCATGAGGAGCCAGGTCATGCTGCGGTCTTTGTCAATATGTAACTAAGTGTCTGTGTATGTCTCTGTCTGACTGGAGCTACACAAAGGGGAGTCTGTTATCAGTCAGCAGACCCGAGTGTCTACTTCACCACCCCTTCCTATTCCCTTCGACTTATTCCCTCACTCCTTAAAAGGAGAAAATGTGTAGTGAAGAAGGTGTCAAGTAGCCAGAGTAAGAAAGGAGGGGGGGGGGGGGGGGAGATGAAATGATGGGAAAAGAACATGCTTAGTAGAATCAAGAGAAACAAAGAAAGGAAAAAAGAACTTAAAACACTTTGATCCCTTTAGCCTGAACTCAAAGAATAGCTTTAGTCCACTCTCAGAAAGCACAGCCTATTTTCTTTACTATTGCCTTTTCAGTCTTTTTATGTGGTCTATTCATCCTATCATCACCACTCCCTGTTTGTGAGTGCTGCCGTTTATTTTTAACCCACTAAAAGCCTTCAGATGATGTGCTCCATTGTATATTTGTGGTATCAAGACTGTTTTTCATGGTCCCTCTGGTGGTGAGATAGATGGAATACACAAAATTAACTTTATATAACTTCAAACTAACATTTTTTTCCCCCCCATTTAGCATTCCAGGGCTGCTGGAGATTGTCTAAAGTGGAACAGAGAGGAGAGGGAGTATAGTTTCAACATCAACATCTGAGTTGAGCAGTTTGTTGGAAAAAGTTGCTGAATGTGCTCCAGAGAAAGAACTAAAAACAGATCTTTTGCCAACCTCTAACATCAACAAAGACGAAATGTATTACAGGCAAACCTAATGAGAACACTATGTGTTTTTAGCTTTAGAAGTTTAGTTACGTAATGCTAAACCAGTAGAAATACAAATGAGATGAAGAAGAAAAGAAAACAAAGAGGAAGGCGCATAAAGTTCTTTGTTTGAAGAAACATGAAGCCCAAACTATGGCAGACAGATGGACAGCTGTAGCCACAGTCCCTTTAAATTTTAAATGTCCAACATTCTGTCACTCTCTATATAAGAGTGTGTTACAATGTAAGAGTGTTTGACAGAAGAAGAATAAGGGGGTTTCCACGGTAACCTCGGGTCTGAAAGAGCCCCTTCATCCTGTTTTTCACTGTGAAAGGAAATGAGGAGAAAAGATTCCTGACTGTGTGCGTGTGTGTGTGTGTGTGTGTGTGTTCGTGCGCAATTGTGTGAAAAGGACCAGATGGCAGGGTGGGGCAGTGAGGAGGGGTGGAGTGGGGCAGGATGTGGGCAGGGCCGGGATGCAGGGGGAGGGCATGTGGGAGGGGCTAAGACTGTGCTCCCTTGCGCTCCCCTGGTGCATGAATGGTGTAGCTGCAGCTAAAATTATTGAAAATAATTTATATCATATTATATTTGCTTTAGAAACACTATAAAACCCTCAATTTTTATGACTAAAATATCCAGAAAAATCCCAATGATAAATTTTACACTTTGACATTAGAAATGATCCACTGGCTAAAAATAAAACACTTTAAAACAATTTTATTAATGTCTGTTCTGCGCGCGCACAGACACACACTTACACTTCCTGCCATCTAATGAACATTTGTATAAATGTTCAAAGTGTAATTTTCTTATACATTTCTTTAACTGATAACTTAACACCTTTTAGTTCTACATTTTTATAAGATCAAATTAAAACAAAGATAAAACAGTTATGGGTCTTTGTCAGAATGACAGCAGGCAACAATCAGATTTTATTTTATTTTGATTTTTTTTGTAATGATTAGACAAATAGGACAAAATGAAACGTTAATAGATTTTAAATTGGAATAATTTTATTATTAACTAAACATACTGTATTTTATTATACTATACAGTATGGAGGCAAAAAGTGTGGTTGCTTCAGTGAGGGCAGTATTTATGTATGGAGTCACAGTGCCCTCCATTGGTGCAAATAGTGAACTGCAGTTTGATGACAAAAGGCTGGCAAACCTCTGCACCCAGCTGGCTACAGTCTTGTTTATTACCTTCACACTGTCCAAGTTGTGTGTTTGTGTATGTAAATGAATGTGTTTATGTACAAGGAAGTAGAAAAAGCTGAAAGAAAGAACATACTGCTTTGTTTTATGTGTATGTGGTGATGTAAGGTGTACAAAACAGATGTGGCTGAGTGTGGTCATTGGATCTGTACGTGTGGGTTTGTGTGGTAGTGTTGTTCTCTCAGGGCCAATCTGACCTCTCTGTGCTCTTCTGGCCATGAAGGTCTTTGGTGATGACGCACACATGGCACGTAATGAGACACACACTCACACTCTCTCTCTCTCTCTTACACACACACACACACACACACACACACAGTATGCTGCCTGCATTGCTGATAAGGTGCACTACAGTCGACACACCGTCACAGCACTACCTTGAACTCAAATTCACAGTTGCTGAAACCACACAAAGAGCCAATAAATCCCCATAGCAAATAACAGAGGACACAGACAGAGCTCCCCCACCCCACAAACACACACACTCACGCACAGAGAGAGGTGAGCTGCTATGGTGTGCTTATTAAATCAGTCCTATATCAGCCAGTCTCCTTGGGACATCAGAAAAGATTTACTACTGCAATTACACTGGCTAATTACAAGGAGGAGAGATAGAGGGAGTGTAGGGGAGCTACAGAGTGTAAAGGGGAGAAGAAAATCAAATCAGAAAAGAGCGAGAGCAAATAAAGGTGTGAAAACTGAGGCGATGAGAGAGCAGGAGAGAAGTTTAAAGGACAAAGATGTGTGACCTTGAGCCACCCATCACACCTGAGGCTTTAAATGCAGTACAGAGACACAAAGGAAAAAACACAAAAGCTTGATTGTTTAAACTCACAAACCAGCTGTGTGTGACTGACTAACTGAGTGACTCACTGGGTATGTAAGTAGTTTTTTTTTTTTGTGTGGTACTCTGGCAGCCTGCGTGGTGCTTTGGTGTTTGTTATTCACAGTGTGAATGTCCTTGATGCTACACTGGCCTTCACAGCACAGTGCTCCCTCTGCGGAGAGCAGAGTGAATTACATCATTAAGCAGGCTCGCTGCTAATGCTGGGTATCAATCAACCATCAACCTTGTTCCTAGTGTTGTGGATGGCATGCAGTGACATTTGTAGTCACTGTTCACATCCATGTGCATAGAGCTGACAGGTGAGATTAGTGTTCCTAGAGACAGCTATCTGTGGAGGTCTGACAGCCTCTCATTCTCAATACAGTCTTTAAGTAGAAATCAAGACGTGCTAATAATTTAATAAATCATTTCCAGTACAGAAATAGTTTACACCTAAACCTAAGCTGCTCTCAGAAAGGGTTCACAGGCTTTTGCTCATGGATACTTCATGCTGTCTGAAGCTTAGACTTAGGTCTCGCAGTTTAATGTTACTCTGTATACGGCGCCAGTGGCCTTCCTAATGTACTGGCATTTCTGTCCATCAGGACTGCTTCTATCATATATGCACCGCCATGCAGAATGTCTCATTTAAATGAGCATAGTGGTAGAAATGGAAACTTAAAAATTGGGTTTCTATCTCAATTAAAAAGTTAGATGAACTCTAACACACATGCACCCCATGAGGCGTATTCTGCCCTGGGCAAAAAGGATTAGGTACTGCACTCCTGTCAGAACTCAAATATTCATTATTACCTTATGGAAAGATAGCAGACAGAGAGCGAGTGGGAGCAAGAAGGAGCAAGAAAAAAAAGGAGAAAAAAAAAGAGCATGAGTACGTGATAGAGAGGCACTTTATGAATACAAGCGGTTCAGACTTATGCAAAGCAAAACAGATGAAAGGAGGACAGAGAAAAATAGAGGTCTACATGGTGTCATGCCATGGAGGACAGTTAAAAGCGCATAACTGTGCTGGTGCACACACTCATCCTGTTAATCCCTCAGTTTCTGTCCTCTCGTCTCCAACCATCCATCCCTTTACTCATCTTTATCTCTGCTTCAGTGATGGGGACAAAGGAAAGCACTCAATCACTGACCCACCCTTCCCTCCCTCTTTGCTTTCTCTTAGTCTCTTCAGGCAAGGCCTAGGGGGCCTGATTAGTAATTGTGACTAGACCACATGGTGGAAAGACTGGCACACACATGCAAACACACACACAGCGCATACACATAAAATGTATATAAAAGCACACAAATGTGGCAAAGAGGAGGACAAGGACCCGTTCTGCTAGATCTAATTATCCCTCAAGCAAGGCACAATGAGGGGAGCTGGACAGAAGTAAGGAATTTTGCCTTTTCTAATGTCAGCCATCGCTTGCAGGACAAACGCACATATGCACACACACTTAAGTGTCTGTCTCGAGGCAAAAAGATTGGGCTGTTTTCTGGTGCCTGTCACTATTATTTTTATTTCTTTCAGCCAACATATTAACATGATCAAGCCAAGGAAACGATAGGAGAGGCAAGGAGAGAAAAAGTAAAGAAAATGAAAAGAGGAAAAGATGTGAAGAGCAGTACTTGAGGAGAGATAAAGGAGATGAGTAACAAAGTCGAGCAATTGCGAAAGGAAACAGTACTGTGGGGGAAGAGTGAAGAAAAACATGAGAGGGAAGAATTGGGAGAAAAAGCGATATTGTCAATGGAATACGAATAAAGATCCCAGTTCGAGAAAGACTGTCACAATTCTCATGATTAACACAATAGAAAAACAGTCATCTCCATATGCATGATTGAGAAAGTAACCAGATCCCATTTTAGCACGCTTGATTGTGTGTAGATTTATTTTCATATGGATATTTTTGGCCATCAGTCTACATTCAATAACACCACTTTTTTTTCTCTTATTTATTGTAAATACAAGATCTCTTATTCACGTACAAAGCAGTCAAACTTTCTGTAATTTATCCTCAACAAGAGCTTTGGGTCTCCTCACAGATGCTTCTCATTCCAGCAGAAAGAATAAGAATCATCTGTGAAACAGCATTTTCAGGCCCATCTATAAATATTTCGGATTTAGGTCTAGAGTTTGGGGTTTGGATGGCATACTGATCTGCAGGCAGACTTATGAAGCCACTCCAAATATGTCTTGGGTGTTTGCTTTGGGCAAGTGTCATGTGGTAAGATGAAACGTAATCCCAATCTTAGCTCATGGACACTGGATGTTTTTTGTTTGTTTGTTTTCAAATCAAAGGTGTCTTGTATTTGGCTGCATTCATGCTCCAGTTCTGATCAGTCTCCCCGTCGCTGCCACTGACAAACAACCCCACAGTATGTAAATGTCACCACAATCCTTCACTGGAGGGATGGCATTAGTCAGGTGATGAGCACTGCCTAATGTTGGAGAGGTCTCTCTCTCTCTTTTTTTTAAATTCACATATGAGAATCTTTTTCATCTTTTTTCTTCAGAATCCTCAACACATCACCTGGCTAACTTCAAGGATCATAAGCCTCTAACAAGTGGCTTTCACCTAGCCACTTTGGACCTGAATGATCTTGCGCTGTCGATACGGTAGTCCTGGCAGGTTGTCCACTCTATAAGATTTCTTGAGCACCAGGACTGCTATATGTTCTTGGTCACCCCTTGTTACTCACTTTGGCTAGAAGTCCAAGTCTGTGAAGACTCCTGGTTATTCCGAACTGTATATTTCACAATTACTAGGACATTGTGCTTTTGGAAATGCCATAGCCTTCAGAAATGAATCCATGCCTTTGCTGTAGTTCATGTCTTAATGCAGTTTCATTACGGAGGTCAAGAGAAAAATGTTTTCATGGCTTTTCTCCCTGACATGTTACTAAATTGCAAGCCCTTGTATATGCACAGGTATACATCCATTTAAAACTATGTCTAACAAGTTCAATTTGTCACAAGTGAAGTCTAAACACATCTCAAGGGGAGCAAACATGGTGCACTTTAACAGAGTGCTGCAGCAAACTAAACTATTTTCTTCAGTTTTAGATTTTTAACAAATTTGCAACATGTTTTGATTTTTCTACTGAGGATTATTGAGTGTAGTGATGTGCAATGCATCAACTGCACAAAATCTAAAGCAAATTATTTCTACACAAAGTGTGCAAAAGGTCTGAATATTTTCTGAATCCACAAACCAAACAGTGACCTAAATTTAGTGTATTTTATTCAGTCTTTTTAAACAATGGTAAGTATTATTGCAGTTTATACTGTGAAGAACGCAGTGAACACTTATTAGCATTTGTGTATGTGAACCTTTTTCTTTGTTGCACACACTTTAGGAAAACTACTGCAGGTGTTTGAAATACATCAAAACACTGGATCAGAGTCAAACTAAGTAGCTGGAGGGGGATGACAACTATGATCTGGCAACCTCCACTTCTGCGTGGGAACCTGGGGAAAAGTCTATCTCACCAAAGATCCACTGGAGTGCCGCAGGGTTTTCAGTTTGTGAAATCCGTTTTAACCCCTCCCCAAAAGAGGAAAAATCCCCAACCCCCCAAAATAAACAAAACAAGAGAAATAGATATTTAAACAGAGAGATAGACATGCAAATCCTCTCCTAGAACATCTGTCTGCTGGCCTCTCTCAGGAATTGGCTGTAGCTGAGGCTGGCGAAATGCAAGACACACATGCATGCACACAACGCCACAAACAAAAACAAATTTCACAGAAGTACACACCTAATCCCTCTATGTGCTTAGTGAGCCATCAGGGGACGTGTTGCCAATCGCACAGCTATGTGAGGCTGGGTGAATGAAAACAATCAAGAAACAACACACAATATGGCTCAGAGACTGTTTATGAGTGTTTATGTGTATGAGTGTTTGCTTGACCGAATTCACAGATTCACACACACAACCAGAGACCGGCCTCAGTGCTCGGCCAAAGCATTCCAGAAGGACTGTATGTGAAGAAATTTTCTAGGTCTTCTGTAACTAAAAATGATTGATGGTGAGGATAGCATACTCAGGAAAATAATCAGGGTTTTAACACCCGTCATGCATCTTTTAACGTTTGAATGCTCTAAAGGCAACATATGTAAAGATCATCTTCTGCACTGGGGAGCTTCAACCTGCAGGGGTCACCTGGAGGTGATTGGTTTTATTTTATTATCTAGAGCTCTAGAGTTCACAGCTTCTACAATGGCAAAAGTGTAATGTTATGCTTTAAAAATAGTACCCAAGGAAAGTAAGTTAATAGAATCCTCTGCAAATTATAAACCAAAAAAAGTGCAGTGCTTCTTCCTTCTACCTGTTGTTTATACAGTGGACTTGTGACCTAGCATGTGTGTTTATGTCTACCAAGCTATCGCTCCTCTCTCCATCTTGTCTCTTCTCACGGCTCAGTGAGTGTGTCAGTCTCCATTGGCCCTCTTTCAGAAGCTACTGAAAGATGGCAGCACCATTAAAATTTAACCCACTATCTCACCACACACTGACAAGAGCGGGAGAGAGAATGGCAGATAGTCATGTAGGCATACAAGGATATACAAGAATGTATCTAACCACAGATATGGGGGCACACACATGCACATCACTGCGCGCGCACACTCATTTCAAAGGAGTCAGTCAGATGTGATTGCAAAAGATGGGGAGCGATGGAGCGAAAGATCCTATACAGATGGAAAGTAAAGAATAAGATTGAACAGATTACCACTTGAAAGCCACACACACACACACACACACACACACACACACACACACACACACACACAATGCACAGACAGTTATGGAAATGAGTGGCATCAATTTAGCGAGGGAAATGGAGAATGTGTATAGGCCTAACGCCCTATCAGTCCACACTATCCCTTCTCACTAAATCCACATTTCTACACTTTCTATTATTTTCTCCCTCATCAGCTCGAGCTTCTCAATCCCTCAGAAGAAATCCTCCTTTTGTTTCCCTTCGTCTCGTTTCTAAATGTATCACTCTCTTTCAATTTAATGTTTTGACACATTGCTTTTTCATTTTTCTGTCCTCTCTCTCTCTCTCTCTCATCTTTCTACTGCTCTCCTTCTCTTGTTCTGTTCCTGTCCTTTTCTGCCCCAGCGGAGTGTGGGATAGCAGGCAGTGCTGGGAGGCCTACGGTCTCTTAATTAGGAAGCAAGGCGGAACGAGGCCATGGTTAACAAGGGCACACACACACACAGACCTTTGCACTGCTTTGCTTGTAAGAAACCACATTGCCTGCAGGCCCCAGTAAGAAAGTTAACCAGATCTTAAACCTGTACCTTCTAGCACTTATCTAGACCAAGTTTAGATCTAAATAAATCCAAATCCTAACTCTTCATTTGCACTTTGGGGGGGGGGGGGGGGTCTAAAAGCAAATATGTCACTTTGCAATAATATTAAAGATCCAGAACTCAACGTATGCCTCACAAAAAAGCACAGGAATTCACTGACGCGTGCACACACACATGAACTCTGAGTAAGCTCACAAAACTCAAAGAAAGAGCAATAGACACTGTTAAAGAGTCTTATGCTCAAGTTTCTCTCTCTCTCTCTCTCTCACACACACACACACACACACATACACACACTCTCTCGCACGCACACTTTCCTCGCACATCACCTAATCAGAGGATGAGGACCTGGGTTGAAATCTGCAGGGCTAGGACTCAATCAGCTAGTGCAATCAGACACAGGGCACACCCACACATTCACCCACATTCTTACACACACAAACACATGCATACATAGAGCTACAATTACACACAAGGATGACACACTCGTAATAAACCTTCTGCTGACGGATGAGAGGAAGGCCATGATATTATTCAGTCTACCTCATCACGACTGTAACAAACACACATACATTCACACAGAGGAGGCGGGATGGAAGTAGCTATTTTGAGAGTGTGTGAGTCCGTTGTCTGCGAAGGTGACTTTGGGCTGGCTGGAGTGGTAATTGGGTACACATACCAATGGCTTTTTCTTCCTCTTCCCTACGTTCGCCTCAAACTCTCTCTTTTGGCCCCCTCTTTCCCTCCCACCCAGCTCCCACTCTTTCCCTCAGTGCAGCCCCTGAACGTGATTACATTTCCGACATGAGTGAGAAGTAAAGATAGAGCGTTGGAATGAAGTAAAAGAAAGACAGATGATTGCGTTGAAAAACAAAAAGGGTTGAAAACACATCTTACACTGGTTTGAAAAAGACACAACATGCATACATTAGCATTTCCCCCTGCACATAAACACAAATGCATGCATATACATATATACATATACCATTTACTTAGGAGGGGAGTGAGACAAAGCGAAGGAAAAATACACAAAATGTCACTCAGACTGTCAGCCTGATCCTTTCTGTTGAGATGCACCGACACACACACACACACACAGTGCAATGGCCATCTCATTTCCTCAGACGAGTGACATTTTCTTACTCTCGCTCTCTTTTTCTGTCTCTCCTTTGCACTCCGTCACTGTGGTGATAAAATTAGCATTCCCTTCCTTCCTCTGCTTCTCCCTCCCTTGACGCCTGGACAAGAGGTGAGGACCACAGGGACGGAAGAAAGGAGAGACAAGAAACAAGAAGAAAGATGAGAACAAAAGAAGGCATTAAGAAAACAGACGGAAAAGCCTGTGTGAGAGAGAGAGAGAGAGATGTGAAGACAACAAACAACAAAGTATGACAAGGAGGTAACAAAATGGCGTAGTTAGACAAAGATGGTAAGATGCAATGAGAAAGAACGAAGAGAGAAATATATAGCTAGTGGACAGGATGCAGACCTGTAGAGCGAGTAAATGAGGGGGGGAAATATACCCTCAAGGGATTCATATCACCATGACAACCCTTTCCTTTCTCCTTTGCTGTCCAGTTGTATGATGAACTCCTGCTACTTTAGTGGACCTCAGCACGAACAAAATATCTGCTTACTTTAGCAACCCAATAATAAATCTAAGGTGAAATAACTGACTGTAAGACTTTCTAACATAGTTTTTAAGAACTAATTTCAAATTAAATGCGTTTTTGAAAGAGTGAAAAGGAAAATGTACAAGGTTCTTCATTTAAAACAAAAAAAAAAAATCATGAAGGGGTTTTTTTTGGTTTACTCTGCATGAGCACGTTCTGCCTCTGTGCGTATCAGAGGTTCACAAACTCGCTTGTGTGCAGGTTTCTACAGGGAGAGGGTAGAGGGCCCACAGAGTATAATTAAAAGCTAGAGACAGAGTCCTTGGGAGCAACTGCAGCAAGAACTTTATGGGGAGAAAGGAGAGGGAGAGGGGGGGGGAAAAGAAAACTGACCTTTAAAAACACAGAGTGAGACACGAGAGAAACGGTGAGAAATGAGAGGTGTAATGGAAGATGGGATGGTGGGAGATAGACTGAATTAGATTATGCTGAATTGAATGCGGCAAAAGAATGAAAAAAGTGAGAGAAAGAGAAGGAAAGGAAACATTATTGGACTGAGATGTTTGTGGGGGAGGGCCGGAGGGAGGGACAGGAGGAGGACAGAGACAAAGACAGGGAGAGGGACCAAGATGGAGAGAATGAGAGAGAACGATAGAATTCTAATCAGAAATGTGAAGAACAAAATAATAAGGCTGCCTGACAGCAAATGTCAGCTCAGGGAGGGAAGCAGATGGCAGGAGCAAGCGAAAATAAGAAAGAGAGGCAGAGAGAGAGAGAGAGATACAG
Organism: Cichlasoma orientale; assembly: GCA_034780415.1. Classification (NCBI taxonomy): domain Eukaryota; kingdom Metazoa; phylum Chordata; class Actinopteri; order Cichliformes; family Cichlidae; genus Cichlasoma; species Cichlasoma orientale. The sequence goes on along the minus strand of JAVDPK010000322.1, from coordinate 148,650 downwards.
GAGGAAAGGAAGTAGGAGGAGAGAAAAAGAGTAGGAAAGAAACATTCACAATAAGACAGGTGGGGTTGGAATGATAGAGACACTTAACCATCATTCCTCCCGTCCACAAGGAACACAATCTTTCTGATGCTAAGAATTTAACGTCGCCAGGAAAGATATTTCCCTTTTCCCATTGGAGGGGAAACAGATCTGCCAGGTCAGGCAGGTGAATCCTCATATGAGAGTGTATACATGCGTGTGTATATCTGTGTGCTTTTACACTTTAACTGCCTGGCTGTAAAATGCTGCCCTTGAGCCAACCTTGACTGCAGTTTCATTGGGTTTCAACTAAGCTCTGCTTTAATTCAAAACACAAGCCATTTCTTTCTCTCTTCAGTGTTACTTCATGACTTGATAAGGAGACTGAGCCTTTAAGAATGATCTTGTAGATTTCCATTTAAACTCTTCAGTAGTTTTACATCTTGTTTCCACACATTAACAGCAAAAATAACAAAAAACAAGATGAAGATTTAACTCTCCATCAAAAGAGAAAAACATGTCAATGTCAATTTAAAAATCAAAACACAACCCATGACTTTCTGCGTACCTGTTTCCAGTACATATAAGAGGCTCACAATAGAGTAACAGAAGCATAATATTTACCAATAAGAACAATTTTTAAAATCCAAATTATCTAATAAATAAAAAAATAAAAGTGTTTCAGTACAATAACTATATATTCACATCTTTAAATGGTGGCTCAACTTTGGCTACAAACTTTAATATTTAAACACTCAACAGTGTCAAAAAGCCAGGCCAAAGCCAATGGTGAATTAAGATAATATATGCATTCTGTCAGGGGGAATATGAGTGATGTGAATCTTAAAAGGAAATCAAAATTTAATGAGTTAAACAGTTCTTTTGAGTTAACCTAAGGTCAACAGAGGAGAGCCAGGGTTACTGAAAAGTAAAACCTACAGATTTCATTGCAGTCCGATGTACAGAAGTGAAATTCATCCTGACAGTCTGATTGGATAAAGATGTGCTGCTTTTGTTGCTCTAATTCTAATAATGGACAACTAGCCACACAAAACAGCTATACCTGCTCCTGGAGCAGGGCTATACATGCTGAATCAATTTATTTAACTTTTCTTTCCCCTCAAGTGTCCCATTTAACTGTGCACTCAGATTTGTAATTTTTAAGCTATATGCACCTGCATTGTTGTGTTATGCTGGGTCAGGTTTAAAAAATAAATATCACAAATGACCAAATGTATTGGATACAACAGTCAATCCGGGAACCACTCAGCCAGTCTGCTGACTTAGCCTCTGTTGGCAATAGTCAATTTTTTTTCAGTCCAGCCAAGATATCTTGATCTTGATCCATTTCCAGATTTAATTTTCAGATATCAAAATTAAATAGAAACTAAGTATAGCTGAAGGTTTACATTAATTCAGCACATCTGCTCTCCATGCAAGCAGTTTACCTGCACACAGAGAAAGCCTGCTCAAATGTGACCGTTTAATAGACCTTTGACTGCAAGTGGACTACGAGCAGTAAGCTTCTGGTAGCAGAAACTACTTAGCATGCAGAGTCTGCATATTCATATGTATATATGCTCACCTACCACTTTGTTATATACAACTGTTCCACTGCTTCCTAAAGGAAATATCTGATCAGCCAATCACATGGCTGCAACTCAATGCGTTAGGTATGTAGACACGGTCAAGACAGCCTGCTAAAGTACAAACCGAGCATCAGAATCTAGAAGAAAAGTGATGCAAATGACTCTGAATGTGGCATGGTTATTGGTGCCAGAATGGCTGGTCTGAGTATTTCAGAAACTGCTGATCTACTGGGAACTTCCCACACAAACATCTCATCAAGGTGTGTAGAAGAGCATCAGCACATCAGACCTTGAAGCATATGGGCTACAGTACTAGAAGACCATACATATCAGGTACCACTCAGGAAACTGAGGATGTAGCTCCCACGGGCCACCAAAATTAAGCAGAAGATTGGAAAACGTTGTCTTGTCTGAAGAGTTTCGGTTTCTGCTGCAACATTCAGACGGTAATATAGCCAGAATATGGTGGTTACGATGTAATGCTGTTGGGGATATTATTTATTTATTTTATTTTATTTTATTTTTTTTGGGGGGGGGGGTGTCACATTTTCTGCTCTTAGTAACAGCTGAGCATTGTTCAAGTGCCACAGCCTACCAGTGTTTTGCTGCTGACCATGTCCATCCCTTTTTTAAAAGGGAATGTATTCATCTCCTGATGGCTGCTTCCAGCAGGATAACATGCCATGTCACAAAGCTCAAATCATCTCAAACTGGTTTGCCAACAAGTTCAATGGACTCAAATGGTTTCCACAATCACCAGATCTCAGTCCACCAGGGCTTTAGGATGTGGCAGAACAGGAGATTCACATCATAGATGTGCATCTGACAAATCTGCAGCAACTGTGTGATGCCATCATGTCAATTCCAACCAAAACCCCTGAGGAATGTTTCCATCACCTAATTGAATGTATGTCACAAAAAAGGACAGCTCTGAAGATAAAGGCGGGTCCAACCCAGCACTAGCAAGGTGTACCTAACAAAGTGGCTGGTGAGTATAGGCCCAAACTGCTACAGTTCGCCAACGGAATTACTGGCTGTCATCACTCAATCACTGTCAACTATGATAGCACATGTAATAAATTCAAATGACAGCTATTCATGTGGGGATTGCATGCCATTACATCACTATTACAAAATGAAATGTCTGAATAACCATTGCGCTCATATTTCCCTTGTAGCTGTGCCGACATTTTACTAGATTTAAAAGAAAAGCCTATGAATATGAAGAGCCCATAGATATCCTAATCAAAATGACAACACAGTACATGTAGCGATTTGGATTAAGGGACTAGTATTGCAAATTTCAACGGGGATTAGAAATGTTGAAAATTATTAACTCTTTTCCAGGGATAATAGAAAATACCCACCCCCCCCCCCCCCTGAGTTGCACTGTCTATAAGAAGGTCAAAACAGATGCTATCAACGAGCGGCAGGCTATCAACTATGTGGAAAGCTGTCCCTGCATTTCCCCATAAACCAGAGTTTCACCATAACACCTCAACTGTCTTCTACAGTAAGGACATCTTCCCAATCACTTGTTCTCCCATTCTCGCGTCCCTCATTCTCTCTCTCGCTACACCCAGTGAGTAATGGCGGGAGCAAAGGATAGTGGCAGAGAGCTATAAAAGTGTAATTTGCTCCATTTTCCTCGGGAAACCAAATTCACTTTCTGTCCTGCGTTACAATCTGTTAACATTCAGATGGCCAGCATTACAGACAGCGTATTACCCGCCTACACTTGCTACTAATAACCCTCACACAGAGCACACACATACACATGCTCACAAGCAAGGGGAGCAAGGACACAAAAGAGTGTAGGAGAAAAGAGGGGGGGGGGGAAAGGAAAAATGTGCATGTGTCATTCACAAGCAAACACATAAATGCTCAAATTCTGGCTGTAATGGACTGATAAAGGGCAAAGAAGGAAAGGAGAAGAGAAAGGTAGATAGGTTCACTAAATAATGAAATTATTTAGTCTTGCTCCTGGGAAAAAAAAGACTGAGCTGAGCTGCCCTACAAGCCTTTCTACTCCTCTAATCTGTTTCCCCTCTAATTCTCTGAAAGTCTTGTTCACATTTTTTCTCTAGCTTTTCATTCCTTTCTTTCTCCTGCTTTTCTTCCATGCCCATCTCTCTCCTTCCCTTACTTGTTCAACAATTCTCTCCCACACTCTCATCATCCCACCCTTACAGCAATCCTTTCTGTTTTTCTCTATCCCTATCCTCCATTTCCACCACTCCTCTCTCAGGGAGCTAATAGCCTCCTCCTTTGTTCTTGGAGAACAGCGGGGAACAATGGCGGAGTGGGGATTGTCGTTGTGGCAACAGGCATGAGACAAGAGAGAGAGAGGGAGACAAAGAAGAAAGGCAGAGAGAGAAAGAGCAAGCACAGAGGGGATGCTGGTTGTTAGCCGGGCGGCAGGGAAGCGAGCGCTGGCTAATTACACTCGTTTCTATGCACACTGCAATTAAACCCTGATGCACACACATACACCATCAATGCTCAGAATATCCACCGCCAGACACACACATACACTTGCTCTACAACATCAGAGAGAAAGTGCAAGCAAGAGAGGAGGTGGCAGAGAGGCAGAAACGGGGAGGCTGGGAAGGGTAAAAAAGAAATGACAAGAAAAGACTGAGGCTATTTTAAATCAATGCTACTGTTCTCTCAAGTAGCACAGTGAAAGTTCATTAAAGTTCTAGTTCAAATACAATCAGCTTTATCAAATCTATTTAAAAACTCTAAGATGACATTACGGCACGGGCTGGCTCAGTGACCTCATCGCACCCGCGCATTCACCAACTTAATCTAATAATCAAACATCACATATGAAGCCCTCTCTTTCAGTTGTATTCCTCCCACTCTGCATCGAACGTAAATTCATCTTTATCCATCTAATCAGCTCATCTGGCTTCATCTCTCCACAGGACGATCACTCTCTCCAGAGATGAGGAGGTTTAACTTCACACAAATTAACAAAGTGGAGAAAGTGGAGGAGAGATTGAGATAAATGTGAGAAAGAAAGCGGCGGAAATGTGGAGACTTACAACCAGGTCATACACCCCCCTGTAGGGTAGAACTTATCCTCTGTCTCATAAGCATGCCTTCCTAGCTTCCATCATCCTCCTAACACGCTTTTCCATTCACACGTCTCAGAAAAACATGTGTTCCATGCCGTCTGCCTGTCTGTTTTATTATTCATGCAGTTTAATGCTAGCCCAAAGAGTGTGCATGTATGCATTAGTGTTGGAAGTTCATGTTAAAGAGCATGAATGTGCTACTACATGATGCGTTGGTCACATTGAATTTCAGCGTTAAAAGCAAAAAAAGCAAGCAAAGAATGTGCATGTGTGTGCCCACATGCATACCAATATGCACACAAAAAGCACAACTTCACACAGCAGTAAGAAGGCACACACACAAATGCATGCTGCCAATGAGGCAGATGAGGAGTGAAAGGAGTCACATTAAACAGCCAAACTTGTCCTGTTTCGCTTTCATAGCCCCAGTCCATTTTCATAATGCATTAAAACCACCGCTGAGAAGAGAGGAGAGGAAAAAGATGAGGAGGGGGTAGAGTGAGACAGAGAGAGAAATGGAAAAGAAGGGGGACAAGAAACATTCTCAAAGTAATCTAAAGCTGGTGCATGTATGGGTGTGTGAGGAAACAAGATACGCATGAAGGGAGTGGGGGTGCAAGAAAAGAGTGCTCGTCTCAGAGGCAAGATATGGGAATAGAAAGTGTCTGATAGAGGCACAGACAGATTAGGGAGGTGGATAAAGGAAGATAGGATGCACTGATAAAACAAGTGAGGATGACAGAGAGAGATGGGGGAGATGATTTAGGCACAAACTTTGATTGTGTGTTATGAATGCAAGTGTTTTTTTTTATGTACGGATATGTATTTGTAGTGCTCTTTGTGTGGCTGTGTGTGCTCATGCCTGTGTGTGTTTGTGGTTATATAGTGGCAAGGGGCAGAAGGTTCTCTCTTTCAGCACCAGCAGGCTGATGAGAGTTTGGGGCCAAACAGCCTGGAGGCAAAGCTGGCCTTGTTACTCTCTTTTCTCTCTCTCTTTCTCTCTCTCTCTCACACACACACACACACACACACACACACTCAAATTTTACCCAAACAGAACCACGGCCACAGTAACAACCAAATTATTTGGAAATGTCAAACCTCAGATCATAATGCTATAACTAATATATGGAAACAGCTGAGTTAAAATATTTAACATGTATCCACTTGTTTTATTATTCGCTCTCTTAATAACAATGTTTTTCACTAGAATATTTTATTAAACTTCCCAGTAATTAATGTGGATTTGCATGCTTTAAAGGGTAAATATCGGCTGTTCTATCATATATATATATATATATATAGTGATCTGTGTATGAAGAATTTGAAGTAATGGTTTTACAGCTGATATTAAACACCCATTCTACATCTACCCACAGCTTTCAGTTCATTTGAGTTCACTGCACCCTTTCAGCCTTCTGTTTAAAACTGTTGGCGGCTCCGCTATCTTACAAACTGACAAGACAACTATGTGTTATCTCGTCAGCACAAAGTATCAGTGGAGACAAAGTAAACGAGTGGCTAAACATTATCAAACATGTAACAAGTTAGAACAGTTTCTTTTTTACATTTTTGCCCCTAAAAAGAATAGTTTTATAGTGTCAAAGGTGAGTACATGTTAAGCATCAGGTAAACAGGACTGTGATCCAGTTCTAGCTGCCCGTGTTACTCTGTGCCTGTGTAAAAATGCAACTGCAGTCAAAGATTTTGAAGTTGACAGTATAGCGAGGTCTGGTGTTCTGAGTTGGTTTTAGGAACTTTTTGATTCAGTACAGGATGAAAGGAAACTTGTTAAGACTGGAATCTAGCTTGAGATACATATTTCATCACAGCCATCATTATGCATGCTTTTTCCCCTCTAAGGAAGTTACGTTATGGTCGTCAGTGTCACAGATTTTTGAACTGGAAATACGTTTTCAAAATCATTACTTTACATTTTCCTATAAATTATACTTATCCTATTGTTTGTCTGCAAGGTTTTCTGACTGACTCTTAATATGCCATGGACATAAGGATGTGTAGCACACACTAGCTTAAGTTTTCTTTAAAAAAAATTAAATAGAACATGGAAAACGCACAAACATGAATACAGATTGTGGTAATTGATGGTAAACACTGGCAGTAGGCTAAGCATGCAGTATAACAGGTATGATCTTCCAACCTGCAATCAAACCAGCAGAAAGCAAGTAGAAGAAGTGATCTGCTTATTGGCTGGAAAGGGAAGAGTTAAGGAACCAGTTGAATGGAGGCTGAGACATCCAAAAGCTTATCTCCTCCAAGTCAATGGCGTGAAGGCTATCTCACACACACCTGACAGAGACAGAGTGCTGCCAATAGTGCCAGAGGGAACAAGTGAGATGGAAGGTGGCAGGCAGTGAGAAAGAAAAGGGGATAGAGGGAATAGAAGACAGCCAGAGAAAGGAGACAAAGAGGTAGCATAAATCACCAGCATGAAAATATGGGTATAATGGATAATGGTGAGCACAGTGGTTACAGGATGATAAATACCATGTCTACTATTGCTTGAGTGATTCAAATGATTGTTTGTTATGGGACAAACAGAGGGGAAGAGTTAGAGAGGTGGGGGTTTTGCATTTGTGTAGTTAGATGCTTAAAGACTGAGGCACAGCATTATAAAAGAGTTCCAGCAGAGAGACACTAAAAATTTAATCAGCCATTAATAAAAACAATATCATTACCATCTGCCTAAGGAAGTATCAACACACACACACACACCTCACTGATTCTGGCAGGCAAGCATACACAGAAAATTACAGTCGCCGAAACATTAATGCAGACAAACAACCTCATCACTCGCTGCAGTTTTTCAGTTTTTTATTTTGTCTCCATTTACCTCCTCCTCATCCTCAGGCTCACTTTATTTCCTTTAATCTACCAATCTCTCTTTAAAAATCAGTGTGCAAGCTTAAGCACAAAACAGAGTATGGGCATAGAAGTGCACATACATTCACAAATTGGTACCTAGATGGCTGGAGGAGGGAAAAAACAGTAAGACTGAAAGCATCGTCTCAAGGACAAAGGTAAGCCACTCAACTCTTCTCTGAAAACAGAGCTACTTCATACAGCAAAGAGGCTGAGACTTGAGTCAAGCAATTGTAAGTAGTGCGGTTCCCCAGTCGCACTCTTCACTACAGAAATAAAGAAAAACTATGAAAAATGGAAAGGCAGACACAAAATGGACATCCAGAGAGGCACACCTGAATGCTGTAGCCTTCTTGAAAGAGTAGCAGAGCAATAGAAATCTCTCTAATCTTTCTCTCTTTGACAAAGCTAGGCAGGAAGGATGAAAGCACTGAATGAAAGCCTACACATAATGGTGGCACAGAACGCAGAAAGGAGTAGCTGAAAACAAGGGCAAGAGGGAAAAAAAGTTATTTTATGGATGTTCCTAGAACATATGAAATGAAGGAAGTTGAAGGGAAAAAGAGTGCAAGGATGGATGAAGCGCTGGAGAGGGTAATAAGTAACAAGGAGGATAATAAGTAAAGCAGTCAGAGAAGGAGGGAGAGAGGGCAGAGAGAAAGTGAAAAGTGAAAAACCGAATGAGAAAGTAATAAAGTTAAAAAAAAATACTTTACTTTTCTTTCTTAGTTCTGAATAATCTGTGCCCTATATACACACACTCAAACAGAGTGAAATATGTGTATGTGCATGCATGTGAATGGATCACGCACTGATAACATTACACTCCTTAATTCCTAATTAATCCTTCTAAACTGGATTATGGTGCAGAGCATGACTAGGCCAGGATTCCACCCTTCACCCTGATGAGTGCGCGCGTATGTATGTGTATGTGTGTCACTTTCGCTGTTTTTCAGCTTGAGGTCTCATAAGGCTGGCCTGTCCTCGGTTACATGATGTTGGGAAATGAAGCTGACAGTGTCTACGGTCTCCTATCACACAAACGCGCACATACACATTCACTTACATCGTCTCTCACACATATACAATGTGTCAAGTAGATACACAAGCAACCACACACACACACAAAATTGTGCAAGGAGTCCCTAGACCACAGGTCTTGAAATGCTTGAGTGGCAAGAACTCTTAGCATTACTTTACACATTTTAAGTGAGGACTCACAAGGGCCTATGTGCTTACTACATAACAGAATCAGGTCCCCTGACACACACACTTGGCTTGAAAGCTGCCACACAAACTGTCCCCATGTGATGTGTTCTGCATTTCACTGCAGTCTGAAATAAAACCAGAGCACTCTACAGACACTAATACTAGAGAATTAATTTTATGTTCTATTCTGCTTTGTGGATGTGCTGAGAAGTAAAATAGCACCACTCATTCCTTTGTTCATTAAAGACACGTGTTATATACCATCACAGTGGACTGGTTAATTTAAAGACCAATTCCTAGGAAACTCAGTGATACTGCTTGCAGCATGATAAAAATTAAAAAATTAAATCTCTATTATAGTGTATTGCCATTAGTTTATAATTTCATGAACATAACTAACTTTTGCAAAAAAGTACCAACATTTTTATTTTTTTTTTTTTTTACACAATGACCCACTTTATAACCATTAGCCTGTTATAGACAAGCTACTGTAGTGGTCTAACAATTTGCTGTTAATCTGTTATTCATATTTTAAGAGCCAGGTGTACAGTAAAGTAGTTATATAAGGTTTTCACAGTAGCAGAGGTAATTATGGTGAGACTAGAGCAGCAAATGTAAAGTGCACACATTCCAAACTGTTCAATATATTTACTTAAATGGAAAACTGTCAACCCACTATGCTAACATTTCCTTTTATCTTCATGCACTTATGACATTAAGTGTACTCACTGTATATACATATAATATAGTGTATAGGAACTATGATTTTAGCTACAAGTTTGAAGAAAAACTAGCTGCATGTGGGATCAGAGAATAAATTAATGCTGTGCAACTTATTGCATTGTGTGTCACTGTGTGCACACAGTGTTGAGTTCTCTGTGCTCATTAAACCATGCTGGCTACAGAGAAGATTTGGAGGGGCAGAAAGTGGAAGTAGTGTGATGGATGGATAGTGGGGGGGTCACAGAGGGATAGATGGAGTGCGTTGTGGAGAATTAGCATGCTTTCATGCCTTCTACGCCTCAGTGGAGCACCACGGGGCTTGTTGATGCCTCTAAGTGCTATGCAGTATTAAGCAGATGATCTCTAAGGAGGCCCAGTGGCATAGTGTGTAAGTGTGTGTGCGCATGTTTGTGTGTGGTGTGCTGACTGACCGCTAACTGTGTACAGTTAAGTACAGAGCCCCAAATAACCTATTTGGAGAACAGAAAGAGGGAAGGAAAGTGGAGAGATTCAGTGGAGAGCCAAACACTGTTAGCGGAGTGGAGTGCAGCATTAAAATGCTTGCTATGATGTATTCCACCCCACAGAGACAAAAAGCACAGACAAAGAAAGACAGAGTATAAGATTAAAAGGCAGAGAAAGGTCTCTGCCCATCACATCCGTTTTCTCACATACTGTATGCTGACAGAGAAAAGGGCATTTAGGACACACACACACACATCGATGAAATCACCTTTTGTTAGGAGCACTGGTGTCACTCCTACTGCTGAAAAGCCAGAGTTACAATCAACTATCACAGCAGCCAACAAGCATGGGTCATTATGACCAACATGAACACCACCCTCTGTCCAGCACTGTTATTTCACCTTTTCTCACTCTCTCGCAGCTAACTTGACTCAAGTTTCCTCATTTTACCTTACCCCAATACCCATCTCCTCAATCACTGTAGTCGCTTCATGTCTCTGCACCTTTTGATCATTTGTCATTCTTTCATTCCCTTCCTCAGTTCTCTCTTCAATCGTATACAGATCCCTCCTGCCTTCATTCGTCCTTCTCTGAGCCTCATTCATTCTGCAACTCTCTCCTCTTCCCCCAAATACAGCCATCCATCTTCTCCTCTACTGAACTAATAAGCCTCCATCTACCTATACCTTTGACAGTAATCTCTGGTAAATTTTTTCCTAATTTTTACATGCCGGTTTCAAATGTAAAATAAATGCTACGTAGACTATATAGAACCAATTTATCCAATAAATAAGGCTATAACACTAAAACCTACGACAACAAATACTGAGCTACTAAATAGTTATCGTAAATTTTTAGAATGCAGGTGTAGACCCTCAACCCTCATCTGCCACAGAGTGTTTTTCTTATTTTCTGGTAAAACAATGCAGTAGTCTTTGTGTTTGTTTTCTTCAGCTGGCTTCAATCAAGCAGCATTCTTGTTCCATTAATCCAGCTCCCAAAATTTGCACTTTTCCACACTGACGGCAAGCTTTTATCTTTCTTGGGTGAGCCAGCTATCTCATGAGCCAACAAACAGCTATGTTTTTTAACCAACTTTCTGTCTTAAAAGCACCACTGTTGCAGCAAGAGCTACCCATGGTTTTTAGAGTCTGGAAAAAAGGGAAAGCTGCATGTTTGTACCTCTACACAGAAAGCTGTATAACACTGAATATCCTTGAAACTAAAAAAAGGAAGAAAAAAACCCTCATCTTTATATGCATTTTCTTTCAGAATCATCTTCAAGGTGAGCAAATAAGGTTGTAATAACTGTATTTTATTATTAGTACCAGTTTGATGTATATTGAGGTTATGGTCCATTGTTTTTGCAGTATTAAACCACCATCTTCTTTTAGGCTAAAAACAAAGAAAAGTGAGATAAAAAAAAACTTCAGAGAAAAAGTCGACATGAAAGTTAGAAAGCGCACACTTTGTGGGTTGTTCAAAAACTTTCAAGAATAGGCTTTTAAAAAAAATCATCTTGGAGAGATCTTTAGAAGTCTCTCCAGTACCACTCCATTCACCCAAACAGATGGGAGTTGCTGCTGATGCCATGTGAAAGCGCAAGTTCTGAATGGTTCAGTCTGCTCACTACTCATATACAATATAACAGTCCAGGCAGACAAAGCACTTCTGAGAACAACGCAGATAAAACAAAAAACAGACAGTACACAAAAAAAGAAATTAAAAAGAAACTATCTGACTTGAATTAGTGTTAGGGTCCGTATGCACCCTGTGCTTCTAGCTTGTCTTAAAATTTAAAATATCTTTATTAATCTCAACGGAAATGTCTTTTTTTTTTTTTTTATAAAGTACTTAAAAAAAGTACTTCAAATAAGTACATTTTGACTGCTCTTCAGGGCTGTACTGTGTCCACACTGATATTTTCATGTTCCAAACAAATGGGAACAGGCAGATTTGGGGTTAGGCAGGGATGGATTTGTCTATGAAAATGAAAACAAGCTGAAAAATGATTAGAGAATTCAATCGTGTTTTTGACACTCCACAGCTTTGTTCAAGCAAAGAGGGAATTTGGGGGGTTTCAGTTGGAGCTTGACTTCAATTTTGAGGCCCAGTCAAGCTCTACAGTCCCTCTGAAATAGTACAACTTCAAAGCCCACTCACTCAGATCAATACTTTAACTAGTAACTCTATTCACACAATGACAAATGACTCATCTGCTTTCCTTCTCCCTCTCTCTCGCTCTCTCTCACTCTCTTTTTTTTTTTTTTTTTTTTTTAAACTGTTAGTCCCAAGTGTCCTGCTACCATCACCCTGATTTGTCAGTCTCAGTTTCACCCTGAAGTTAATCTGCTGGGGAGACCAACAAGAGAAGATGAAGGAGATGAAGGAAGAGAGGAACAAGAGAAGGGGGAGGGCATGGGGTATGAGAGATGGCCATGCATTATTGAGCATACAGCACAGGGTTTTTAGGGGATAAATGTGAAAGCGTGTTTAGGGACAACGTTTTCCCTTCTGCCTCCCCCGCACTCTCCCTCCCTTCAATCTTTGCCCTCCCTCCAACATTCCTTTCCCCAGGAGGATGGCCACATCTCTTATTCAGTGGGGAGGTTAAAAATTCAAAGCTAAGGAGGAGCTGGTGGGGGAGAAGGAAAGAGAGCACCTGAAAACAACCAAAATGAGGGAATGTCGTTAGGGAGTTTTCTCAAGTGCTAATCTAGAGAGCTCCTGGCTTTGATTAGATGTGCACATGTGTGTGACAAGAGTGGGAGAGGGTGGCATGCTGGTTGTGGTGGGGGAGTAGGAAGATGGGAGAGGCAGATCAAGGGCGAGGAAGAGGGAGATGGTGAGGGTGTAGAACTAAACTTTCATTCAGTACAGTCTAGTGTAGCACACTGGATAGTGAAAAATTAAGATGCCTGCTGGGCAAAGCAGAACCCGCATCTCGGAGAACATGACATATGCAGATACTGAGTAATGGAGCAAAGGCTTCAACAATACTCACACAAGGCAGCTACAACACAAGACCTAACCAACTGGAAATGATCAAGAAGCACAGACACACAAACTATGCATACAATTTCTCACTTCTTGGCCTCAACATCCATGACATATAAACATACATTTTGGTACACACACATCGTCACATGGTAGCAGATTAAGGTCAGAAAGTGGAGCACGGCCTAGCCCAGCGAGCCTTCTAAATACCATTGTTGTCTGGTGTAAATGCCACTGGGTTATCTATATTACACACAACCTCCACGGCTCAAGACCAGGGGGCCCATGTTACACCAGCAAATGTGGAAATCAAAGATTACAACACACTCAGAACTTACATATACTGTAGCCAGGAACAAAGCACGTGCACACACATAAGTACACCTACATCCAGAAATAAAGAAAGAATAAACTTTGTGCAGTTTCTTAAGGTACACAAAGTTTGGGTTAAATTGATAGTCTTAAAATGTATGGTTGTATTAAAAAAAAAACCCAAGGACATGGTGTGAGCTATTAGCACAACAGTTTAATAGCCTGGTAGCACCTTAATAACTCACTAGCTAGCTAACACAGAATCTGCAGCAGCAGCTTAAGGCTACTGTTAAACAATTTTGACTTAGGAGATTTGGACTATAAAGGATACTTTCAAACGCCTCTGATGCTGCAATCACTCTTTCCTTTTCTCATTTTACAGCTTGGTTTATCTCCACCCCAACCAGTCTTCCGTCATTTTTCTTGTTCCGTCGCTCATTCATTGTCTCATTTCATAAGAACCCTTTTACCAGGCAGAGATAAGAGAAGAGGGATGAGGAAATCAGAAGAGAAAAGAGAAGTAGAAGGCAGTTGGGGTTAATGCTCCTATCTTGTCAACTATCTTTGAAGTTGTTGCTCTGTACCGCTTCATTTTTTTAATGAATGCTATCAGTGACATCAAAGTAGGCTAACTCTCCTGTGTGTCAGTGCATGTGTGCACCATGGCCCTCAGGAATAGGTAGCTAATATTGCAAAAAAGTAAACAGAGAGAGCTGCTGCCACAGTGAAGTCAACCATAATCTGCTCTTTGACTCTTTCTTCTCTCTTTAGTCTTTTTTTTCCTCATTAACATGCTTTCTAATCATAGATACAGCCTCAGTTTGACTTTCCTCCCTCCTCAGCTCATCAGCACCAAAGTTAAAGCATTTCAAGTTGACACTTTAGAAATTCCAAATGTGCGCACACATGTAAGAAAAACAGAGGGGGAGAAAAGAGTAAGAGTATGCTGTTGTGACCAAGAAGAGGAAAACATCAGGGAAGAGTGGGTGGAAGGATTGTAGGTGTGCATACATATATGCCTTCATCCCTGCATCCTTCCATTTCTGTAAATGTTTATTTTCCTCTTGGCCTAGGTAAAAAAGACAAAATCGCACAACTGAGGATACTTAGCATCTGTAACAAGCTTTTGAGCTTATCACCAATCCTTCAATTAAACACACTGACACACACACAAAAATTACAAAATGTACTGCAAGAGCACACACAGATTCTTACGGCTGCTGCTCAGTTGTCATATCACTGGGAACATTTAAAATGCTAATGGTAGTGGGATGTGAGACTGGGATGCTGGCAGGTTGGCTTCTGGCTAACTGACCAACTGGCTGGCTGCTTGGGAGAGGAGCCGAGTGAAGCGTAGAAGGCCTATTTTGTCTAAAAACAGGATAATCTCCAGGAAAGAGAAAAGGCAGCAAGGAGATTAGGCACACACAGCAGTAATGCGAGGGCATGAGTACACTTAGCTCATTTGCATGTAAAACAGTAGGGAGAGAGCTGTAACGAGGGAGGGATGGAGGGAGGAATGAAATGAAGAGAATGAGTGGGACAAACCTGTGAGTGTGTGTGTGTTTGTGTGAGCATGCTTACATGTGTATGCATAAGCGTATGCTTCTGTTTGTGCATACAAGTGAGCTGTTGCAGTTGGCAGTGAGAACCAATGTGAACACGCACAGATGTGTTTGAACCTGATAAGGCCTGATGAATAAGCTGCATTTTGCGGCTGTTCCGTAACCATAAAGAGTGTGAATGAGGGAACGATTGCTATTGACGAACTGAGAATACACACTGAGGCTTAGAGACAAGCAAAGCCAATCTAATGCACTGCTGCTGTTGAGGGCTTAAGAGGTATAGTTTGGATTTAAACTTAAGCACTGGTAGACATAAACACTAAACACCAAATGCAACTTATAAACATCAAATCTGTCATTTGAAAAATCACACCTGCTCATTGAAAAGCTAGCAAATATTTTGGTCTAAATATGGAATATGGGTGCTGTTTAGACAATTCTGTTTGTGACTAGCATGGATACATTCAAGTCGCCGCAAATTATGTGGTTTGGTATCACAATGTGTCCTTAGCATAGAGTAGAATGTTTGCAACAGAGTGTGAAGCAGTTGGGATGAGTGTACCGAGTTTCAGGTTTAGAGCATGAGATTAACAAGCAGCAGCAATATACACAGACTTTTGCCTACTGAAAGGGTTAGATCGCAAATACACTGCAGGGCTCAACCTTGGAGATAAGGTAAGGAACAATGAGATCCATAGAGAGCTCCCAAGATGGGCAGCTTGCCCATCACACTGAAAGGAGACAGCTGAGGTGGGTCCTCAGCATGGGACCCAGAAGTTGGGACACCTCCTTAGAGCCACTTTAAACACTGCTAGAGAAATGCATGTTTAGTGTCATTTGCAATTCTAATGGGACTCCAGTGACTAGAAAATGGACAAATTCAAACTGTTTAGATTCATGTGTCTCACAGTTGTTGCTGTATAAAGAGCTAGATACAATCATGTGACTATTTGTAGGAAAAATGTGGAGAATAGAGATATAATTAGAGAAATGGCTACATCCTGAAATGAAATGGATAAGGGAACAGAAGGAAAGTGTGGTGTGATATTTTTCCTGAGCTCTTTACACAGCATTAGTGACCCTTGCATTAACCTGCTTCTCTTTATGTGGCCCCAGCCTGAACACTGCACAATTAACAAGGCCTGTAGTAAGCTACACAAGTAAAAACATACACACAGAGATATACCCATACTCAAAAGAGAAGTTAAAACACGTTGCACACAAGCTTTTCAAAGCAAATACTAATTTAGCACAAATGCACAGGCGTACACAGGCATGCACACACTTTTATGTCTTCATTCACTGTATCCATCCCTCATTGAGTCATCTAACTGGCTTATTAGTACTTTTTTTTTTAAACAGTCTCAGGAGACTGCAGCTCTTATGCTCAACATCCCATAAACTGCTATCTAAAACTCTGCCTAATTATAAATAATTACACATACAATTAAACACATACACTGAACAAGTGTGTGTGTGTGTGTGTGTGTGTGTGTGTGTGTGTGTGTGTGTGTGTGTGTGTGTGTGTGTGTGTGTGT
>JAVDPK010000322.1:126601-132168 GCA_034780415.1 Cichlasoma orientale | reverse complement strand
TGTGTGTGTGTGTGTGTGTGTGTGTGTGTGTGTGTGTGTGTGTGTGTGTGTGTGTGTGTGTGTGTGTGTGTTTAATTTCTTGGCTTTGACCTAGAGAAGAGCCAGTAGTGCAAAAATGCACTTCTATAAAACTACATCTGTTCTATTACCAAACTGGGATGGAGGGGAAGTAGATGACAGGAGATCAGAGGGGACGTTATCCATCTAGGTTTTCCATCTTCTCACCTGTAATGATTTTCACCAAAAACTTGCAAATGATCAGGCCTGTCAAATCTGAAGCAGTGCATACATGGCAAAGGCTTAAAATGAGAAGATACATTATGCATTTTTTTTTTTTCACCAGATATACGGTCTTTGAATTTTGCTTTATATTAAAAAAAAAAAAAAAGGACCAAAAAGCAAATCTACAGTTACAATCATAATCAAACAGTTGCCATTTTGGTATCAGTCCAGCAATCAGACTGTTGTAAACAACCGTGCTGTAGGGGCAGGAGCCTGTTTAAGTCATTTCATTAGTATGGAAATTTTTCCTTCAACTTGCAATGACCTTGAGCCAGTATACTGTAACACAAACAAGTAACAAATGTTGTGAACTCTGTCTAGCAGAAGATGTAATGATCTAATCAACACTGCACCATCATTCTCCATGCCTCTTGGTCTTTTATTGCTGATATATTACATCTCTCATCCCTTTAACTGATTGGTCTACAACCCTGGTGAGGGCCCCAGGCATGCATGCGCGCGCACACACACACACACACAGAGACAGAGACAGAGACAGACAGAGACAGAGAGAGACAGAGACAGAGACAGACAGAGACAGAGAGAGACAGAGACAAAGAGACAGAGAGAGAGACAAAGAGACAGAGAGAGAGAGAGAGAGAGAGACAGAGAGACAGAGAGACAGAGAGACAGAGAGAGAGACAGAGAGACAGAGAGACAGAGAGACAGAGAGACAGAGAGACAGAGAGACAGAGAGACAGAGAGACAGAGACAGAGAGAGAGAGAGAGAGAGAGAGAGAGAGAGAGAGAGAGAGAGAGAGAGAGAGAGAGAGAGAGAGAGAGAGAGAGAGGGCACTTTCTTGCTGATTTCTGGCTCATTAAAGTGAAAAGTGAACAGAGTAGACCCAAGTTAAAACTCAGTAATACGTGCATACATTCACACACATACAAACATCTACAGAGATCACACACACACAACACACACACACACACACACACCTACCTACAGAGAAGGAAATTGATTTCGTCAGAACACAGGGAGATCAAAAGGCTTATTATAATTGGTCTGTAAATGTGGCTGAGCTCACCCACCCACTCTCGAGCACACCAGCATACAGGCACCCTTGCACTGACAAACATGCATTCATCTGCAACAAACGTTTTTGTAATTTATAGAAAGTGAATGTGATACAGAAAGGTGCTGTTATGTGTAGGTGTGTTATGCAGTGACACGGTGGATGGCATCACAAAGGGCCTCCTTAGGGTGCAAGAATCTCCACCAAAACGAGAAATGAGGACGGCATAACACAACAGAACACAGAAACACAGCAGCTGAGACTGAGACACAGAAGAGGTAAGGGTGTAAAGGCTGGAGAATTGGGATATGAAAATGATCCTCCCATTATGAGGATTAATAACTATATATGCTCCTGGCCCTTTTCTCTCCCGAATCAAATTAATCACCACCGCTCCCCCTAGTCCAGCCTTTCCCTCTGCTCAAGCTTCTTTTATTTCACCCACCTCCTCCTTTCTGTCTCTCGCTCTCTCTCTCTCATTCTTTCGCTAATTGGGCTATCTGAGGTGCCGACTTCAAAAGGCACCTGCTATCAAACACACAGTCTGCAAAAGTGAAAAAAGGACAGTTCAGGTTATATATACCAATACTAGATGAACAATGTCTGAACTCTAGTATTGTCACTGTCCACCTGCACTTTTAAAAGTAGTCATTAAAAAAAACTCTTCTGATCCTCCAGTAGTATTTGTTATTATTAAAAGAAAAAAGTTAAGAAAAAAAATACAAACAAGTTAAAAAAAAAAAAAAAAAAAATTCAAAGTGAGAAATGGAACTTAAGGAAGAATGCATCAAAAGGTCTTCTGCCAAAACTCTTTTAGACTACACTATCAACTTCAAAGCCACACACAGGTCATATAAACAAGTTAGCTGTATAAAGTTACAAATGGTCTGATCATTGTACAAGTGTGCAACACGAGTTCTCCACTAATACAGCAATAGAATGTGTACTTAGTACATTTTAGTGAGTAATCTAAATGAAGCTTACAAAACATTCAAAAGTGAGATGTTATTAATTAGATACTAAAATGCAGATTATAATCTTAGTCAGAGACACCAGTTACTTAAAATGTGCCTTGACCTATAATATGATTTCAGGTGCTGCAGTATCTAAAAGCCTTAAACCATGCCCATGTTTAGCAGCACATTACTAACTGTGTCCTTGGCGGCACATAAATTGTAAAATAAATGATGCTGGAGCAAAATCCAGCTTAACGTGGACAAGCACGATCATGTCACCCGATCCAGACAATGAAGCTTTCAGTTATCTCTGAAAATTGTCTGGGATTGTGAAATATATTTAGTTAAATTCTGACATTCAGTATCTAAAGAGACAGAAGAAAGAAGGATGACAAGCTTAAGCCGATTTCCTGAACTTCACCCTGTTTTCAATGTGAGTAAACAGATACGTAGAGAACGCAGAGGGAAAATGGCAAAAGTTAAAGTGCATTTCCACATCAATGTGTCTGTCCAGGTATTAATGGGTTTTAACTGGTTTGTGGGACCCAAATCTGTTTACACAGATTTCACATCTTTTTCATGGGGGCAAAAAGATAGTTACCATAAAATACAGCAAAAATTTTTTATGGTGAAGACATGTTAAGGTTACGTGTAAGACAGGGTTTCAGGTAGGGTTAGACAAGTAAGACTAATGCTGATGGGTAGACCAAGTCTCCAGGAAATGAATGTTTGTGTAATGTCCTCTGAAGCCATGGATGCACAACTGTATGAAAAAGCATGAGTGTGTGAAAGTGTTGAATTGTGTCCATGAGAGCTGTGTGTAGCCAGAGGGCGTGTCTCCCACCATCAGCTCTCTGCTCTTCGAGCAAGCAGCAGAGGTCAACACCTCTGACCCTGCCCTGAGCACACTGCCGCCCCCCGCACCCCACCACACACACACACGCTTTCTGTGTGGGTATTTGTATGCTTGCAAAATCCAGCTGCTGGGCAGCTGATGGAGAGAAGGGTCAGAGAGGGTCAGCGGTGGCTCGGTGTGGTGTCGGTCTGATTTTAGTGGCTAACGAGGAATGGGCAGCACAGGATGAGGAGGAAGAAGCAGCAGAGGAAGAGTGAATACACACTCTCAGAGGTGAAGGATAAGGAGAAGGGTGAGGTCAAGAGGAATGTATTAGACCTTGAGGGGTGTGTTTAACAGAGAAAAAGAAGGACAAAGGTTGAAGATTATTTACATGCAGACTAAGATGGTCACTTAATGGGCAGCCGTGCAAGTGCTGTGACAGATAAACATACACCGCTCCAAAAAAAAAAAAAAAAATTAAAGGAACACCTTTTAATAAGAATATAGCATCAAGTCAATTAAATCTCTCAGATATTGATCTGGCGAGTTAAGTAACAGAGGGGGTTATTAATCTGTTTCTGCTCTTTTGGTGTTGATGAAATTATCAACAGGTGCACTAGTTGGGCAACAATGAGACAACTCCCAAAACAGGAATGCTTTTACAGGTGGAAGCCACTGACATTTTTCCCCCTCATCTTTTTTGTTTTTCACTAATTTTTCATTCTCCTAGTGTCAGTGTCACTACTGGTAGCATGAGGCGATACCTGGAACCTACAGAGTTTTCACAGGTAGTCCAACTCCTCCTGGATGGCACGTACTGATGTGCCTTTGCCAGAAGGTTTGCTGTGTCTCCCAGCACAGTCTCAAGAGCCTGGAGGAGATTCCAGGAGACAGGCAAATACTCAAGGGGAGCTGGACAGGGCTGTAGAAGTTCCTTAAACCATCAGCAGGACTGGTATCTGCTCCTTTGTGCAAGAAGGAACAGAATGAGCACCACCAGAGCCCTATAAGATTACCTGTAGTAGGCCGCTAGTGTGAATGTCTCTGACCAAACAATCAGAAACAGATTTCATGAGTGGCCTGAGGGCCTGACGTGCTCTAGTGGGCACTGTGTGCACTGCCCAGCACCGTGGAGCCCAACTGGCATTTGCCATAGAATCCCAGAATTGGCAGGTCCACCACTGGCACCCTGTGCTTTTTACAGATGAGAGCGGTTCACCCTGAGTACATGTGACAGATGTGAAAGGGACTGGAGAAGCTGTGGAGAATGTTATGCTTCTAATAACAATGTTCAACATGACCAGTTTGGTGGTGGGTCAGTGATGGTCTGGGGAGGCATATCCATTGAGGGACGCACAGACCTCTACAGGCTAGGGAACAGCACCCTGACTGCCATTAGGTATCAGGATGAAATCCTTGGACCCACAGTCAGACCCTACATGCTGGTTCAGTGGGTCCTGGGCTCCTCCTGGTGCACGACAATGCCCAGCCTCATGTGGTGAGAGAATGCAGGCAGTTTCTCGAATGAAGGAATTGATACCAGTGACTGGCCCCCACACTTGCCTGAGCTAAATCAAACAGAACACCTCTGGGACACTGTTTCCATCCATCCATCCATCCATCCATCCATCGCTGCTAGGTTGCACCTCACACCGTCCAGCTCAGTGACACCCTGGTCTAGATCTGGGAGGAGATCCCCCAGGCCACCATCTGTCGTCTCATTAGGAGCATGCCCCAATGTCATCAGACATGCCTACAAGCACGTGGAGGCAGTAGCCTGCCGCATAATATTTTTCCAATTTGATTTTTGGGGTGTTTTTGAATTCTGTATGTTGATTTTAATTTCCACCAATCGAGTCAATCAATTTGTTCCCAACACATTAAACAGTCCATATCAATATAAATATCCAGCATGCCTATTTTTCCCCAGTGAGATGTGTTTTCAAAGTGTCTTTTATTTAATTATTTTTTGAGCACTGTATATGTAGAAAAGTGACAGCATAGAATAAACTGATTAAAGTGCACACAAAAAATGCTTACCCAACAGCTCAGAGAAATCTTAATTCAGTGCCAAAGAATGCTTTATTCCTATCAAAACAGATTCACAACACGCCCAGGAAACCAACAACTCCCCCACCCCTTACCCTCTCATCCACACAGGCAGACACACAGACAGGTGTGTGGCTATGAAAAGGCCACGGTGTCTTTATACACAGCACTCAGAAAAGGTTATTAGACATCATCCAGAACAGGCGGCTGTCTCAGCCAATAAAAAGGGGAGGCCTGGGCACATGGGCCTAAGTGAGTTTCGGGGGAAGGGGGGAGGGGGGTCAAATTATGGAGTGACAGGCAGCCGTTAGAACTTGCCATACAGGTGGATGCAGATGGGACAGCTGCCAACCCTGACATTTAAGCCACATCACCAGCTAGCATCAGCCATGCGTGCATGGGCACTCCTGTTTATCTATATGATAT
>JAVDPK010000322.1:109977-121501 GCA_034780415.1 Cichlasoma orientale | reverse complement strand
TGTGTGTGTGTGTGTGTGTGTGTGTGTGTGTGTGTGTGTGTGTGTGTGTGTGTGTGTGTGTGTGTACCTGTGTTTTCAAGTTGCTTAGTTGTTCCTGTAGTCCCTGGTTCTCCTTTTCTCGCTCCTGCTTAGAAGTGGCAAGCTGTTCCTTCTCTTGGCTCAAGTCCTGCAGCTTCTGTTCATAGTCGCTCTCCAATTTCTTCAGCTCCACCTGCAACTCGTGGCGTGCCATCAACTCTGCATCCAGCTAATACATATGTAAAGGGTCAGAGACAGACAGTCTTCGTTATCCTAAAAAGTGCTGGGTATATGGCTTTACAATTTGTATGCAGTGGTCAATTTCAAGGGTCGTTATCTTCAAGGCAGTAAACAACCTTTTCCTCAGTTTTCACTGAAAACACTTGGGAAATGTCTCACTAGTATCTTGATTGCACTGTACTATTGGTGTGAAAGTGCTAGTCCTATGGTTGTGCACTACATATTTGACCACATGCTACTCATTTAAACAGCATGAACACTACAAAATTAAGAATTAAAACTACTACTGTGCAACTACAAACAGTGTCTAACAAAACAAGTTTCTCTGCCCTCGATTTTGTGGCGAAACAAAGAGGCAGCAGCGTCCATATTTCAAAGACCTGTTGAAGCCATTTCTTGGAGTCTAGCGCCTTCAGTTTCATTGTATAATTTACACTGCAAATTAGTGTCAATTACTGAGTTAAGATGCTTGAGTGACTTTGTATGAGCTCACTTCTCACTTTCATTTCAAACCCTTCACCTCCATGAAAAAAAAAGTACATTTTTACACATTTTTTTAAATTTCCTCCCTTATATAAATTTGCACAGATTTTTCAGTCAGGACACTTGACAAACAGGATAAGAGTATTTAAAGAGCTGAATACATGAACACACAGACACACATGGCTGTTTAATTTGCAGACAGCAGATCCGTTACTCCCGCTGTCATCCTTTTTCCTAATTCCTGCCAAAGAGACTGCCTGCAATTACCCCATCATGCACAACTAGAACTGTGGTGTGTGCGTGGTCAATGGAAATGAATCCAATGTTGTTGAAGTAATGTATGCTTTTGTGGATGTGGCGCATTCAATTGATATGATCCCATGTGAGACCGTGTCTCTTTATGTGTGCATGAATGAAGGCTAGTTTGAGCTCCCTCTTTGCAATTATCCTGTCACTGAGACAGAAACATCAGTGTAGCAGCACACCACTATCAAAGCATTTACCCCCCCTTGTGAGAATGCATGTGTGCTGTGTATGTTTTCTGCTTGCCTGTAAGAATACTTATCTGTCAGGTGGCTGTTAGACATGTGTATGCTTATTTTCTGAGTCACCCTCTGTTCCTCCTGGTTTTTTTTTAACATTTGTCATCAAATGTCAGCCAAACAGTGGTTGCATAGAATTTCATTACAATCCCACTGTTTGCATGCGTGAGGGGAAATGTTAGCTTTGACAATGTGTGATTTTCTTTTGTGTCTAATATGACTCTAATAGCTTGCAGGCCTCTGGGTTGATGTGTTAATATATCCGTGCGTGTATTCCATTGGTGTACATTTCCCTCAAAGTATTGGAACAGTGAGGCCAATCCCGTTATTTCTTATGTTTGGGATCGTGAGCAAATCCCTTCTTTCACCAAACTTTAGCTTTTCAGTCACATTGGTAAAGCTTAATCTTAACTGCATCAGTCCATAAAACTTTGTCCCAGAATTTCTGAGGTTTGTTTCTGTACTTCTTGGCAAATTCCAGCCTGGCCTTCCTGTTCTTCTACTAATTAGTGGTTTGTATCTTCTGGTGAAACCTCTGTACTTTTGTTCATGAAGTCTTCTGTGAACAGAAGATTGCAATAACTTCACTCTGGAGGTTGTTGCTCATGTCACTGACAGTTGTTAGGGTCTTTCTTTACAGATTTCACAATGTTTCTGTCATCAAATGCTGTTGTTTTCCTTGGTCGATCTGTTTGACATCTGTTACTCAGCACAACAGTGGCGACTCTTCGGGACATTTCAAATGGTTGTACTGGCTATGGCCAATGTTTGTGCAATGGCTCAGATTGATTTTCCATCTTCTCTCAGCTTCACAATTGCTTGTTTTTCACCCATAGACAGCTCTTTGGTTTTCATGTTGCTTACTCCCCTAACTATAAATCCACAGTATGCATAGGCAAAACCCAAATCTGAAACTGAGTGTAGATATTCAGCGCTATTTACTGTTTGAATAATCAATATAAACAGGACCCGCATGGGCAACAAAACTCTAATTACTTTAAATAAAAACTCTGGTCTTTACCTTACAATAGAAAGTGCTCTGAGGTGACTGTTGTGATTTGGCACTATATAAATAAAACTGAATTGAATTGAACCTGTCAATCACATGTTACAATAATTTTACTCACAAGAAATAGGAGGGGGTTCAGACGAAAGGTGCTATCTTCTGAACTGTGAGCGAGATGTAAATACTTGGAAATAAAGGCTGAGATGTTGATCTTTTAATGTCAAACCAAAATGTTTTCAGTCGGTCTCACTGTTCCAATACTTTTGGAGGGCAGCGTATGTGTATGAATCTGTATTTCACCTTCTTCCCCAGTTCAGTGGCTTTTGCTTCGCTGGTTTCCACCTTGGTCTTGTCCACCATATTGTCTGAGGACAAAAAAAAAAGAAAGGACAGAGGATAGGAAAAGATAAGGAGGAAAAGAGGTGGTAGATAAGATAAGGGTCTTGACAGCACACCTGCATGTGTCTGACCGTGAAGACATCGTACCTTTCAGTCTGGCACATGCTGTGTGTTCACATAAATTTACAAACAGATGCACACACAGAGCACGCATCCCATCTGTCTCCCTATTTTTTCCCCTTATCACACTACTCAAAGTTAAGATCTGCGACGATTGTGGAGGCATCTCATTACAATCTGATGCTTTGTGTTGCATGCATGCTGCTTCTACGCAACATTACCTGCTAAGCCTCTAATACATACACCTTTGTTTGACCAAGGTCAGAGCCCATCAATTTCTCTCTGTGAAACATAACACTTAGAATTCTTAGTCACCAAGACTGATAAAATAAAAGACTGATAATGTCTTACTTCCAGACTATTTTGCAGAGGACAGGGTGAGAAGGACACAGACTGACCAACAGGGTACTTTTACAGAATAATTGCAGGGTCTACAGGTGGTTCAGCGCTGAAGGGCTTAACAAGCATGTGCAGTAAAAGAGCTAATTAACATGAAGATGAATGCCACAATGTCACTGGATCAAAGACAGCTAATCATGATGCCCAAGAGGGAGAGGATCAAGCAGAGAGATAGCAACGATAGAAGGCTGTGAAAAGCTAAAATAGAAATTGAAGAAATTATGTGAACTGAAACATGAACCCTACAGACTGTGGAAATGTGAAGTGTGAATCTTCAGCTGCAATGAAAATAAGGCTGTGGAAAAAAGTTGAATTTATGAAAGACATTGCATATCTATATAAGCTAGTAAGCAAGGCAGGCAAGATGAAACTGAACGATTTTCGCAGTTGAAAGAACCTCGCAATAATATACCTAACCACATAAAATTACACAGTGTGCATTTGTGTATGAGTTTATTGTGCAATGGATTTTTGTGTGTGGGGGTGGGTGGGGGGTGAGCGTGTAATGGTGGCTAGGCTAAATGGGACAAACTTCGAATAGAGAGTACTAAGGGAGACAGAATGTAGGGAAAAAACTGTGCTGAATTTCAGAGTTCAAAGAAAAACACTAAATAATGCATGCAGGGCAGAATTGGGCTGCCTTCCACCAATAATAACTCTGGTAGCCTTAAAGGAGGCCAGCCAGCCTGTGTGTGTCTCAGGACACATTTAGAAGCAGTGCAATTAGAGCCTCCTGCAGTGAGCAAAGGAAACCTGCCATAAAGAGCACTGAACTCCTGAGACATGGCCTGCACCTTTATTTTGTTATGGTTTAAGTTACTAAAATCATTGTTTACAACCGCCAGTCAAGTCAGCAAATCCAAACGCACATATAGCAGTGCTCACCACTTAACTTTCCAAAACAAGCAAACTGATATTCATACTCACTTCAAACAGTGATTTGCTATTTACGGCACTTTCAATGGTCACAACCAAGTGCAACACTATGAATTTCTTCCTGGAGTCTGGGCTGTACTCAAAGTGTGTGCCCTCATCTCAACAAATCAAATGTCATCACATCTCTCCTGTCTCCAGGGTAATTTTTCAGTTTGTCTTCAAACGAGGTCATTTAAAAATCAAGTGGGAACACTTTTTTCAACACGTTTGAACATCATGACTTAAAAAGCTGACTTTTATATTAAAACATTTAAAACCAAATCCTGAAAATTACCATCTAACCAAATTCAAATTCTGAGATAACAGACTGAAAAAGCACTTTAAAAGATTAATTTTATACAAATTTATACAATTACTGTGTTAAAACCTGTAAGAAAATTAACCCCACAGTAACGCACACTCTCTCTCTCTCTCTCTCTCTCTCTCTCTGGCTCCACCCTGTGGTGTTTCTGGGACTTTGTTAACTATGTTGACGGACAATGTAAGACGTGCTATGAAAAAATGAATGGTTCTGGTACACTGACCATTGATACCTACATAGCAACTGTGTCATTCATTAGAGCGCAAGCATGTATGTTTCTGTTTAACAACCCACCTATCAAGCCTTCAATGTTGAAGCTAAGGTTACGGCACTTGAAGTCAGGGTCTGTTCCATTCTTGTGAAGTACGATCTGAGCGATACACTCATCTATCAACCTGTAGTATTGAGGCCTGCGGGAAACAGGGAGAGATGGGTTTACAGACAAATTGATTAGGAGACAAAGAAATGGAGAGGCATGAGGATGACATTTGATTAGAGGACAGGGACAATCAGAATTCATGTGTGATACTGGAAAAAAGAAAGAATACACATATTTCATACGTTTCAGAAAACATATATGGTTAATGACAAGTCTTAAATCAGCTGCTCTATAAGAAATATAACACATTTTTTATTTTTTATTTTTTTTTAGGACTGGACTGACAAAAAACAAATAAGTTCATCTGTGCAGACAAATGTGCGCACACACATGCTTTGTCACTTTGTCTTAGCAACTGAGATTGGCTGTCTGTGTGCGGATGACAGTTTGAGTTTCATGCCACAAAGATTGATTGTGTTCAAATGTTTTCGTGAGAGTGTGCTGGTTTATGCCCAGCGCCCAATGTCTGATGAAGCCAACTTCACACAGACACTCAATTTTGGAGGTGTCTTATTCCCTGACCCCATTAGATGCTGCCAGAGTCAAAACTCAATACTTTATTTATTCTGTCTCCTTCCCTCACTGGTCTCTCTCTTAGTCACTCTGCCTTTGTCTAACACTTATTCCACTCCTTTACTTTAAAGATTTTTTTTTTTTTAAACCTCAGATTTATCCGTGGAGCGAGAGAGACATCTAGTGACATTTCTTAAAAATGGCTTCAGTAAAAAGAAATCGATTTGCATTTGCCTACATCCTAAATTTGCCATTCTTCATGAGGCCAGACTTATGAAATTTATAAATTGGGTCCAATCAGACAAGGCTGTATAGTAAGTCCTAAAGCAAGATTTGGATAAACCGCAAAATGAGCATAAACTAATACACATTAAGCCCTACGGCCTGTGTGCACAGTATGTTCATTACAATAATTGTAATCAGCTACACTTGAGATTGAAAGCTACCAAGAATTTAAAACGGGCGACGCAGTAGGTTCTCCATGTAGCAATTTACCTCAACTCTCAATTTCTTCTTGATTATTGTCTCAACCTCCACATTCCATCTCTTTTCGACTCTATAATTACCAGGCTGTATTTTCAGCCACTCTACAGCTCTCCCTCCCACCCTCACTTCCTGTCTCTCTGAAGAGTCCATTAGAGACCACCTCTATTGTGTTTCTCTAGATCACCTGGATGGAAAAAGCTGAACAGGAGAGAAACGTAGGATGGAAGAGATGGTGGGGGAGCTGAAAAGACTCCAGCTGGGACTATTTGTTTGGGCCGGCCTACCTTTTCCATCTTTGCAATGCATTCCCCAACCTGTGTTAAAAATAAACCACAATTTCCTGCCTATCTGATACCATCAAAGAAAACACTAGGCAAACAGGTGCATCTCTGCACATTTTTGCACCAAGTGTAAACGTGGACATACACAATGCAGTGCAACTCCTGACTTGTCTTCAATATTTGAATCCAGTGTTGTCATTCCATCATTCTGTTTCTTTTTTCTGTTTCTTTAACTAAAACTCCAAGAGCTTGTGAAAACACACAGAGAGACATTAGCATATTTCTCGTGATAAGAGTTGATGGGGCTAATTTCTATTAAAATGGAATTGGATTTCTTTGCATGTATTAATTTTCATGCTTTGGAAGGGTGCTCTACAAAACAAACAGCAAATGGAGCAAAGGGCTAAATGGAGGTAAGTTGTTAGTGAAAAGAGAGAAAAGGAGAAAAGAAAGCTCCCTTTTCTCTTGGTTTTCCTGGCATTTTTTTAAGCTTTGCTTCATTTGTTCGCACCTTTTCACCATCCACCTGAGAAAACTGATGTATTAGCTTTGAGATGTGTTATATTGCTTCCTATATATTGAGTAAAAAGTCCACAGACTTTGTTGGACTGATTGTGTTAAGTGAAAAACTAAGAAATTCATTTTCTCTTCATTTAAACAAGCCCAGTCATTCTGGGGGGAAAAAATAGCCTTATTCTATTTTTCATTACCCATAATGGCGACTTATTTTTCATAACAAAAGCACATCAATAGGCAAGTGCCAGAAAACAGCAGCTTAATATGTGAAAGCGTGAGGAGAACGTGTGCGTAGATGTGTGCGTGTGTGTGCTACCTGGCAAAGTAATCATTACGGATCAGTAGCAGATGCTGCATTACGGACAGGAAGTAGCTCTCTGCCTTGGAGTCCTTCACAGTGTTGAACAAAATCTCAAATATTTCCTTCACATCATTGAAGCAAAACCAGTTAAGGCTCAACGAACACAAATCAATAGAAGAATTTAACACAAATATCAAATACTCACATACACACGATCTAAACAGTTCACAGTCTACACTGTTCTGCACCAACCTTAGTTGCATTTTACTTCCACAAAGCTACTGAGAACTGGGAACACACAAACGTCCTTGAAAGAAAAGCACATTTGTTATTTTAATTAAAAACAAATCGATCAGAAATGTTGTAAATAACAAGGAATAATGGAACAAATCATTAATCACTTATCATTTTAATGGAATATCTACATGGGCGTACTGAGCACCATTTTCAGCTGTATTCCAAAAGCACATTGTGTTACTAATTTTTTTTTCTTTGGCCTTTTTGAGACTATAATCAAACCTACAAAGGCGGTTGCTCCAGACACTCAATTAGATATTTTTTGATTCTTTAATCAGCACAACAGTTTGCAGCTGTGCCAACATAATTGCAAATGCTTTTTTTCCCCCCTCTTATGGACAATTACAAGCAATTTTCTAATAAACTTTAGGGAACACAATGTGCCATTGGAACACAGCAGTTAAGGATGCTGAAAATGGGCCTCTGTACACCTACATAGACATTTCATTAAAATGTATGATTTATTTAATGATTCCATCAACGGTGATTACCAAAATTACTGATCAATTTAATGTTAAGTTGTTTTTTTATTTTCTTCAAAAACAAGAATATTTCTGTATGACTCTAATCTTAAGAGCAGTAGTGCATAAGATGGGATTTGTCTGTAACACATTTAGTTCTCGGCATGTTCGTGTTTTCAAAATTCATATAAATTTCTGTCCTATTACTGTGTTTAATCTATATCCCGACAGCCTTCCTCACTGCAGCGCTCTGTATACACTGCGACGGTTACCCCTAGGAGGCATCTGGTGTTGAAATTCAGAATTGCATGTCAAGAGCAGCAGGCAGAAGTACAGCAATTATTACAAGTATAGAGTACTTTGTAAGGTGTTAGTTTGATTTCTTTTCAAACCTATCCACCCTGAATACTATATTTAATAGAATGGAAAACATAAATTATTGTAAAAGATGGATTATAAACATCTTGTGAATCCTGTGCTTATTATCTTGGTCAGATTCACTCGGTAGACATTTAGGTTATAACAAGACCCTGCAATGGAAATGCAGAAGAAAACGGATAGATGGATGGATGGACATATGAAAAAAGTCTTCGAAGAAAATAACCAGGTTGACTATAGGCGAAACAAACTGCCCTAATGGGGACAAATAAAGGAATTGATCGATTGAGGGGAAAAGTAGCAAACTTTTAATGTGTGACCTGTTTTTATAATGCACGAAATATATGTGTAATTATTTGTATATATTGGTGGACTGGATGTTAAAAAAAGCAAAGAAAGTGAAGGTTCTCTCTAATGAAACTAGCTAAACAGTGTAAACATGAAAATTACCAGAGGGCCTAGATTTGATCATACAGATCCTCTTTGTTTTGAAGGACAACAAGCAAACAAGACAGCTTCCACAAAAGGAACAATTTTGCCCATTGGAAGGATATTCCATTTCAACACGGACGTCATCCAGACGTACTTTGAGGTCCTCAGAATCATCTTCAGCCTGTTCGTCAAACACCACGAGTTGCACCCTCAGCTCTTCATTTTCTATCTTCCGCACCTCCTGCAGGGATAGAAATGGGATGCAGGCAGAGAGATGAAAAAGCACGTTGGAGAATGGCAGGAGGAGAGTGACAGTCAAACATTTTGAGTTTGAATGCTTGTGCAAAAAGTTTTTACAGTATGAGTGTGTGTCAGCCCATCAGGAAGACAGAGGCATCAAGACAGGGAGACACAAACATTAAAGCTGTGAAAATGGATGTTGATGTCACTTTTGAGAGAGATCAAACGTGTTTTCTGTACCGTCAGCTGGTCTCTAAGTCCCAGCCTTAGCAGTTCAGAGCGAATATGGATTCTTAAGTCCAGTTCTTCTGCACGGCTGATCAAGGCGTTGATTAGCTGCATGCAGCCACCCTGCCAAAAAAAAAAAAAAAAAAAAAAAAACCATCACAAAGTCAGTTTCATAGTTCAGACTAATTGGTCACATGAAATGTGAAGTAGAGAGGAGTATCTGTCAGGTATCTTATATACTACAGAACCCACTGAACAGAGCTGTTGATCAAAGACAAATGTGGAGGGTCATTTGCAAAACAAAACCCATGTGAGTACCTATAATTGGTGAAATATGGGTAGGCATCTGAATCTGTACCTTAAGGGCAATGCTGGAATTGTTCATTCCAGTAAGGAGAAGCTGAAACCTTTCAATGCCCCGTTTCTCCGCCTCCTCTGTGATGGCCTCTAAAACACGTTCATGACTGCAAAAACAGACAATTATGCACATTATGTAAAGCTTCACTACATGCTATTTGTTAAATCAATACATGAGTACAACAAGGGGGGGGGGGGGTATGCAGAACAAAAATAAATACTGTTGCTTCAGCAATTAGCAGACCAGGTCATCACTGTCAGTTGGTATGACATTGGAGCACAAGTCTAGTATCCAAACTTTCATTGTGAAGCGCTGGCTGTAAAGACCATGATCTCCATGTATTCAACTTTTTCAGACAATGTCAACACTTCACTAATGCTTACAGGTTTTCAGAATGTTCCAAAATGGAGATGGCAGAAAGAAGCTTGACAGCATCCACCATCATATGAGGCACCTTTGGGTTGATGGATTTGACGAGCAGAGGAATTCCCTCAGGTGACTCCAACATGGATTTCAGACCATGCTAGGCAGAAAAGGAAAGAGAGAAAGTAGACTGAGATACAGATGTTCCCATCAGTAGGGCTTTCATTTTTCAGATTATAGTCTTCATATCAGAAGAAATAGTATCTCTTGGTCTAGATGAAATATACTCGACTGCAACAACTTTGGAAATTGCATACAAATGTTTTGCTCTGACAAAAGGGGTGGAACAATCTGACAAAAGCTGGCACTTTGAAAGGCACGCAAAATAGCACAAGTTACTGAACTGCCATCCATCTATTATTACTACAGGCTGTTATTAGGGACAATGACTAGAAAAGGGCAATGTTATTATGCCAGGATCCATTATGACATTCAAAAATTATTCTGGACCAATAATGTAATATTTATAACTAAATTAAACTTTGCTCTATTACTGACTAATCTTTAATAAACCACCCATCCTAAGCCAGATAATGCAAATCAGCTTGAACAAAATGAAGCAAAATTTAAATAGTATTTCATTCACTTAACATTTCAGTCTTTTCCCTTCCTTTTATTTCTTTACCTTCACATTATTAGCTTTTATGATAGAGTTAAGCTCTCAGATATAATGATTAAATGCCACACTGTTACAGTTTTTAATATTAAGTATTACAGAGTCTGGACAAGTTTTAATAATTTTATAGGATCCGATACATCCATATACTGTATACTCAAAGCATTCTCAGCCTTCATTTTATTGAATGGCAATGAATTGAGAGTGCCCTCTAATGGAAGAACTGCTACACTACAGTGAAGATAGAAAATAGGCTAATAATGATATAGTTATATGACTTCTAATATCAAACAAAGGATTAGGCATTCAGATGCACATGCGAAACCCATCAGTTTTCTTACCTTGTTATTCATAAAGGCTTTTAGACAGCGAATGATCTCGTGCTGACATTTCGTTCCCACCTGCCTGGATGGTGAATGAGAAACCGATAAGACGTTAAACACCTTGCTAGAATATACAGTTGCACTTTCTGTGGTTTAAGTAACTTACGATTGCTCCTCATCCTGTAGTTTTCTCAGCAGATTCAGAAGCAGAGCCAACCCTTCGTCACCAAAGTTCTGTACCCAGCTGAAAGTGACAAGACCGCATCATTAGTACAGTCTTTTTCCATGATCCACCTAGAAGTGAGCGTGTTCCCATATACTGAGAAAAGTGTACGTTACAGCACGCATGAATTTAGAATAATTATTATTCTCCATTCTCTCATATATGATGACATCATAGTTGATTTAAAAAGGTCAAGTCCTTCAGGCAGGGAAGAAACCACAAACTAACACTGCCACCATGCTTTACAGTGGATATGAGGTTTTGCTAGTGAAAAGCTATATTTTGTCTGTGCCAAGCACATCTAGTATATTTTGGCCAGACAAGCCAACTTTTGATTCATAGCTGAGAGCACATTATTGCAAAAGCCCTGGGGCTTCATTTCTAAACCTGTGTAGGATCTTCATTAAATGTGCACACAAAGGCTCACTAGCACAGACACAAAAAACATTGCTGTTTTAAATGGTTACAATAAAGTGGAGAAACTGCATACTGCATGAGTGAGTTGAAGCATCACTATACTGATTCATTACATTTAGTTTGGACAGCGTGGTAACATCCCATCAGCAAATGTGTCACCAGGTTCCTCTGTCTCCAAGCGTCCATAAAGGTCAGTTTGTGTGTGTGTGTGTGTGTGTGTGTGTGTGTGTGTGTGTGTGTGTGTGTGTGTGTGTGTGTGTGTGTGTGT
>JAVDPK010000322.1:72424-86711 GCA_034780415.1 Cichlasoma orientale | reverse complement strand
TAAAAAGAAGAAAAAACACGACGCTTCGACGCTGAAATTTTACGTCGACAAATTTTTGTAGTCGACGTCATCGATTATGTCGATGAATCGTTGCAGCCCTACTATTGGTTAATTACTAATAGTTAAGTGGTTAACAATGTGTGCAGGTCAGGTTAATATTTATGAAAACAGTTCAATACTTCAATGTTGTTGAAACAGGACCTCTAGAAATTCCTTCTCAAGTGTTGAGTTGTGAATGCCAACTATTGCTAGTGATGAGAGAGGATGTGTGCCTGCCTGTTTTCAACAGTGCTGTGTAAAGCTGTGTGTCAGCTGGAGGCAGCGAAGATGGCACTGTTGGTATTGATTCTGTGGTAAATTAGTATTTAATCTAATAGTGGGTTTTTTGTATTAATTAGTTTCTGAGAATTGATTTTTTGACAACCCTAGTCTGGACAGACCTTTGGTCTCTCCTCAGGGTAAATGATGAGAGGCATTTAAACTTTGACATGTAAGCCAATATTTTTTTCTCTTAGGTCCTGCAAATGATCTTTGAATTTGCCCTTATTTGCTTATAAAAGATTTGTACTTCATCAGTATGCAGTGGATATCTGTTGGTTAGCAGAAATTAGCTGTTGTGTATATTGTGCTTCATTCCTTTTATTTCTGGGTGGCGAAAACTAGTAATGCTTGCTTGACTCTAGAAGACGCTAACATTTCCAGATTAAATTCTGCTTTATCCAATCTGCCTTATCCATTATAGTTTATCTGTTTAAACCATCAAGAAATAAATTGCATACCTTAGGTTATGGACTGCATTTACAATCTAATCAATGGAAATGCACACAAAAAACCCTCACTTATTATGCACTTCTGCCCATATCACATCAGTTATGTCAAACAAGCAGTTTTATCTGGGACGACTTATAATCAAACTTAGCATGTGATCACAGGTGCAACACACTTAATAGTTTCAGCTATATCAGGGATGTCAAACTCATCTTACATCGTGGGCCACATACAGCCCATTTTGATCTTAAGTGGGCCGGACAAGTGAAATTTCCCTTTCTGTCAGTGTAAAGAAGTTTAACTACACATTTTATCCATGTGATAACATTGTTAGTTCACAGAAAATTTACTTTTTCTACTGTAGACCCACTGTAATAAAAAAACTCAGAAATTTTAAGTAGATAGTGGAAAAAACAGGAACCTTTCTCTCATGTAATTGTTTCTCTCTTAATTCATTTGGTGCAGTATGACTGGCCAAGAGGAAGGTCTTTATCAGTAGGAAACACTGTAAAACAGAGGAAGTCCAAAATTTATGCCTTTCTTCACTTTTTCCAAAGCTGTCCATGGGGCCGGATTAGAGTCTTTGCTGGGCCGAGTCTGGCCCCCGGGCCTTATGTTTGACACCCCTGAGCTATATATAGAGATGCAGAGATTTTCTGTTCCAAGTTTTTCAGTACTCATTTACCTGGCAACTGCGTTATTAGAATTATCTCAGTCATTTAAGCTTCACACCACCTGTGACTTATTAACACTGACTGCACACACAATCTGCCTTGTTTAATCTCCTTATCATTCACCTTTCTGGCTTCTTTCTTTTGCTTTTTGTCACACTCTTCCCTTCACTCCTCAATTTGTCGCTCCCTCTTTCTGCCTCCCCCAGTCTTCACTCACTGATGGCTCACTTGCTTTTCCTGTTCAGCCTTGCTCTGTAAAATACTGCTGTTCATGCTGAGCCAAGAGGCCCCTGCCACTAGCAGTCCATTAACCACTCTAGTTTCATGCTGGCACTCAGTCATCCCATTCTTCAGCTCACAGTAGGCTCTTCTTCCCCTGAGATGTATGGAACAGAAAACCATGTGTCTGCGTTAACCTGTAGCCTGTGTCAGACATAGGATAAACAATATTGCTGGGTTCATTAATTCATTACAGTGAGGGCATCATTTAGATACCAAGGACAGTTACAGACAGATCTCTACAAGACATGCAATATTTGCTATAAGTATGCAAATGGACAGGAGATCATGGGACATATAATGCATGAAGTCAAACTTCTCATCCTACAACATACTGAAATAATTAAAAAATGTTCTAGCAGACCCCCCCCCCCCAAAAAAGAAAAAAAAAATCATATTACTGCTGTTAAGGGAAACATCCAAAAAAGAAAGCTTTTAATGAGCTGAAGAACTTACAAAGAGACAGAGATTCACATGTGATATTGTGCTTGTCAATTTATCAGCTGCATGGGGTTGACACTTGTGCTGTGGTGACTTGGATAAACCTATTAAGAGTAGTGTCATGACTTTTATATTAAAATTGATGAGGATGTTCATTCAGGCCTGAAGCTGTCAGTTCAGATGCAGAAAGATTAATGAAAAGAATACATGTCCAAAAAAAAAAAAAAAGTTCAGTTGTGTGTGTTTGGACAAAACACACCCACTGTGCACCAAAACAAACTCTTAACTACTGTACTTGACACTAAGCCAGACTCAACGTGTGACTAAAGAGTCATGACCTGACTGGCTTAATTTATACCGTTATGCTGAGGTGGTTCCCCCAGGATGTTAGTGCACTGTTGCACAAAGGCACAAGATTTCATGCTTAAAATAAAGATCCACTTATCGTTGTCATTAATCAGACTTTTAATGATAAAAACAAAACATAAATAACTTGCATTCAGCCCTCCTAACTCATGCCCAGTGGTTACAACTTGGGGTATCAAGATACGAAACCACATTTCAGTGAGACAGATAGAGGAGAACAACTACCTCATTATTTCACCGAGTGCTTCTGGTTGCACTTGCTGTGACTGTTAGTGGTTGAGTGTATTATGATTTTCCTCAGAATGGGCAACACAAGTGTCTTAATGTAGTTAAAGGGATGAAATAATCAGTATTAGGCTGTATAATCTGTATTGTAATGAGAGACTAAGGGCATTATTTCTACGCATTTATCCTCATAGGTCAAACATTTTTAAACTAGTAATATCTAATAATGTAACAAATACATGAAAATTGCATCCTTTAACATATTTACATGACAAATAAATCAACTGGCAGGTTGAGTTTGCATATATGAGCAAGTCAGCAACTTATCAAGAGAGAAATATACAATAACCAACAACTGTATTAGGTAAACCTGTTCAACTGCTCATTAATAAAGATTATTAATTAATGCAAACATCTAATCAACCAATCGCTTGGCAACAACTCAGTGCATTAAGGCATGTAGACATGGTAGAAATGACCAAGTACAAACAGAGCATCAGAATGAGGAAGAAAGGTGATTTAATCCTTTAACACTGGGCGATCGCCGCCAATACACCTGTGATCTGCCCTTATCTGCCATGAACAGCTGGTTAACACTGAGCGTAAAATAGTTGTCTGGTCTGTCGAGTCTCGACTTCTGCTGCAATATTTGGATGGTAGTGTCAGAATTGAGCGAAAACAAGAATCCATTCTGCCCTGTATCAACGGTTCCAGCTGCCGGCCGTGGCATGATAATGTTGGAATATATTCTTGGCACACTTTGGGCACCTTAGTACCAGCTGTGCATTGCGTAGACACCACAGCCTACTTGAGTATTGTTGCAATCTAGGGCTAAAGATTATTTTGGTAGTCGAATAATATGTCAATTATTTTATCAATTAGTCGATGAGTTAATTATTTCAATCTTACCTCACCTGTTCAAGCCTGCCCACCTGTTATCACCTTGTTGTCTTCTCACAATTAAAATAACCCATAAAAATACTAGTTTGACACTAATCAAATGTATTTTTAACATGAATGTGACCACAATAAATATCAAATAAACAATGCATATTAAAGTCAATGCAACGTGCTAACGTACCCACCCAGAGCTGACGTCACAGCTCCAGGGTGTCGGCGTTTTAAACACTCATCATTGCAGTGATGCTGCCGTGGAAGGAAAGCTCTGCTTTGCACAGTCTGCATTCAGCTTTATTTTTTTTCTGTGAAATGCTCCCACACCTTTGACAGTCTGTCTCCATTTTCTTTCATTTTCTCCACCATCGTTATTTTGTTGTTAACTTCTTCTTCCTTGGTATTGCTGTTAGTGGCAGACAATGGAGGCAATACTGCCCCATATCTTCCTGTAGTGCATTGCAATTACAAAATCACATGATAAGCAGAACAAAATAGATGGATGGGTTAAAATACGACGCTTTAATGCTGAAATTCCACGTCGGCTAATTTTTGTAGTCAACGTCATCGATTATGTCGATGAATCGTTGCAACCCTATTGCAAACCATGTCCGTCCCTTTATTACCACATTGCAGCCATGTTCTTTTGGCTGCTTCCAGCAAGACAGCCCACTGCATGACAAATCACAAACCGGTTTCTTGAACAAGTTCACTGTGCAATGGCCTCCCCAGATACCAGATCTCAATCCAATAGAGCACCTTTGGAATGTGGTGAAACGGGCAATTCACAGCCAACAAATCTGCAGGAATGCATGATGCCATCATGTCAATATGGACCAAAATCTCTGAGGAATTTTTCCAGCACCTTGTTGAATCTATGCCACCAAGAATTAAGTCAGTTCCAAAGGCAAAAGGGGTCAAACCTGGTACAAGTGAGGTGTACCTAATAAAGTGTATATTCTGCTAGCACACTCTGTTTTGCTTCATATTTAACAGATATGTCTTCTTCCACTTTCAGGAAAAATCTAAAAATCAGCATGTCTGTTATAATGTCAGTTACATTACATGTAAGAAACATTACATACTTTGTGAAGATGATCAGAATCAAAATAGGAAAATCTTTTAAACTAGAGTGGAAGACATTCTCTGACAGTTTCAAATCTCTGAAAGGTAAAGTACTATAATTCTGTCTTAAAATCCAACCCATCGCAATATCAAACTGACTAAAATGACAATTTAAATCCCAGCAACCGGTTACCTACAAAACAATATATGAGAATCACAGGGATATCTCACGAGCCCCAGAACAACATGCAAGTTACTGCCAAACTCAACAGATGAAGCCAGAGACATACTCTGTGATCTAGAATTCACCTTGTATTCCAAACAGCTGTCCAAGGCAGTGATCCCTGGCTTTTCCACATCATGCCTTCCTGCTGGGTTGAGCAAGCATGTTTATGTCAACAGCAAGAATGCCGATTCCTTCTGTTTGTCTGGGCATGAAGAACATAGATAGCCCTCTAGGGAGCACAACTAAAATGACCTGCTTTTCAAACAAATTACCCTGGCTACGTTCACTGTAGGCACAGTGAATAAGGTTCATCATTACTGTTCAAACATAACTGCAGGTTACTGTACATATGCCTAAAGACAGCTTGTATGTGACGTTAAACAGACATACACATGTTCCAGCTTATAGACATGAATTACAGAAATGCAGCAGGAGAGCATTGCACCACTACAGTATGCATCTGTAAGCAGAGATATATGAAACATTACAGGAGTTGAGTTCTAGGTAAGAACATGATTCAGATGTTTCCCATCTACCCTCAACGATAGATATTACTACTCAGAAAAAAACCTTTGCATTACTGCTCGTATAGGAACTGAAGATGTTGAAACAGGGAACAAAGCAATCAAAGAGTTGTTTTCAAAGTTTTCTCCATGTAACATTTTGTGTTTTCCAGCATCACCCTCTCTGTAATCTGGGAATCTCCAAATTCCTGCGATGGTAAAGGCAGAACTGCTTGTGCACTCATGTCTCCAACCTATCTGCAGTGGGTTATGAAGATCAAGAGGCAAATGACAAGCCAAAAAGGCACCAAAGGGCAGTGCCTGCCTGTCATTGTAATGTCACTTTTGACATGCACCACTGTTGTCAAAGTGACAGTGACAAGCATAAAGAGGCCATTAGACTCCTCCAAAAACCATGACACTGTCTAGTAAAAGATATTATGATTAAACTGACAGATTGAGTCCCACAGAACACAACAAAAACGTATTCACAAACATAACTATTGATAAGAATACCAAATAACATGCTGAAAGGAGATGACACCTGTCAGAAATAGGGATGTACACTAACCAGCCAATTAACTGTCTGGTTAATCTTGATTTCTGCTGACACTAGTATGCTAGGGTTAGAATTTGGAAAGCATAGACTGTGAAAGCATAGATCTATCCCACCTTGTATTAACAGTTCAGGTTGGTCGTGGTGCTGTAATGGTGTGGGGGATATTTTCTTGGCACTTTGGGCCCCTTAGTACCAACTAGGTTTAAACACTACAGCCTACCTGAGTATTGTCGCTGACTATATTATGCCCACAGTAGACATCTTTTGATGGCTTATTCCCAGCACAATAATGTGCAATGTCACAAAGTTCAAACATCTAAAACTGGTTTCATGAATATGACAATGAGTTCACTGTACTCAAATAGCCTCCACATTCACCAAATCTCAATTCAAGAATAAAGGAAGTTCAGAAAGTAAAAGGGGGTCCACTAGCAAGGTGTACCTAACAAAGTGTCCAGTGAGTGTATATTAAAAACATTTTACTTATATTAATACAATTAACTATTCTGCTTATGGGTCAGATTCTTAATTTTTTTTTTAAGTAGGCCTACACTACAACAGTGTAGAAACATTTGAAACTAGCTTTACATGTGACCAAGCTGTGCAAAATTAATACAAGCCAGCATTCCTAAAAGGAATTGATAAGCTTGGAGGCCTTCTGACAAAACCCCGTTTTCAAATTGAACCAGCTTTTTATTCTCATTCATAGTCGTAAGTCTTACGTAC
Organism: Cichlasoma orientale; assembly: GCA_034780415.1. Taxonomy (NCBI): domain Eukaryota; kingdom Metazoa; phylum Chordata; class Actinopteri; order Cichliformes; family Cichlidae; genus Cichlasoma; species Cichlasoma orientale. Next base: position 79,985 of record JAVDPK010000322.1, on the reverse strand, counting down.
CCCCATCACATATCACTGGTATGCCTAAGATGTAAAACAGAAACATGATGAGGTCATGATGAAGTCAATGCCAAATACAGGTGAGTTGAGAAAGCTGATTTCACACTGTAGATCAGGTACACCAAAGAATTCTAAACTCTGATAATATAATAAAATCCCCACCCCACCCCACCCACATACACACTCACACTCATTCTAGGCATGCAGAGGCAAACTCTTTCAGGCACACAGTCAAAAATAGACTCAGTACTGTTATCTCAGGTGATTGCATAATTGGTTTCTTTCAGTGACTCATGTTTACTTTAGGTAGGTCTAGCCTACCTAAGCCTGTGTGTGTCCATTAAAGCTACTATAATACTAGGTGTTAATTGCCACAAGAGTTTCTTTAAATTGATTGACTTGTTTGTTTAGTGTTTGAAAACGAAACAGACTTTTACAAAGTTGTAAAAGTACAAACCCAAACATTTATTGTATATTATGTACAGCTTGTCACCACATCACTATGTTAGCATGCAACTTTGCATCGTAATGTAAAGTGTCCAGTTCACCTCAAAGTCCAACTGCATGTCATATGTACTGTTGGGCATATGTCCAAGTGGTACTAATTACATAAAAAGAAACAGTTAACAAAAGACATGGAAAACTGGTCTGCTGTATGAAACAATTTTCCATCCCTATCAGCTGAATCTAAAATATCAAGTATTTAATGAAGGAGGTTCTCTGAAACGAACTGTTTACTTCATCTATGCATCCTCTATGGTTACCGTTTGTCACTGTATCAGTTTTCACCTGTTGCTAGACATGACCAAGCATTGCGTTACAAAACAGTTTGCTGATGACAGACATCACTACCGGTTACTCTTTGGCAAACACGCACCATGTTGAATCATACATGCTGAAATAACCAAGTAGAAACCACCAGGTAATTCTTATTAAATCACCTTGAGAAAATTTAAGACCCACCTCACAGCAGAAAGTTAGTTCATTCATTTAACACAGCTCTATTTAAATGATTTTTTTTTCTTTACACAGGAACTCAATATACACAATCCTCTCTGCAGAAAAGAACACAATAATTATTAACTGTACACATGCTTGTGCAAATGAAAGAGCTGCCGGTTTGAGCTGCTGGGAACTCGCCAGGACTGCATAATATAAGGTTTATGGGAGAGTTCATGTATTGGGTTAGAGAGACAGCTATTTCCTCATATCCTGACTTTCTAGTACTTTGACCCGAGTTACCCGAGTCCTACAGAGCAACATTTCAAGCTGCACTGACAGCTTGTGAGCAGCCAGCTCCAGTGGGTAAAAGTAATTACAGGTAGCAGCTCGCTGTTTTGTAGCGTTACTTATAACTTTAGGGAAAGAAAATCAGTGGTTTAGTGCAAGTTAATGCAGTTCGGGGCCCACCCCACTGATGGTTACATGATAAAGGTGCAGCAAGTTGAATCAGTGGGATACTCACAAATTTCTTTTTCCCATCTCCATCTTCGTAGTTCTTCTTTGATTTCTTGTCCTTCTTGAGACCAGTAGCTGAGGCAGAATTCCCCGTCTGTTGATCCATATTTATAACTTTTAATCCTTTCCTTGAATTGAATGTCAAAGTAATCTCCCCGTTTTCAACTTTCGAAAAATCCAACTCCTTATTCCCAGGGGCCTAAGCTAGTACCCTGGCTAACTAGCTATTTAGCACAATGCGGCTAACGATTTGGTAGAAAGCCAAATGGACCAAACGAGCCCCTCGTTAAGCCGCCTCTCGGTATCAGTAAAGGAGGGAAATTCAAAGCACAGCTCCAACTCCTCGGGACGAAAAGTACAAAAACAACCTGTTGCGTTAATAAAATCCAAAATGAGGAGGTCACTCTGCTACTTTCCACATGTCACACAAGTCGAAGTTTTAGCAATGTAGATTTTTAGGTCCGGAAAGTATGCGGTACTATCTGAGCTAACCGTAGCTTCAGCTAGGCTAGCTTGTAACAACAAAAACAAAAACCAAAACAACTCTTTCCGCTTCCACAAGTTGTTTCGACGACCGCAACGCGGGTGGCAAATTGACGATATCAATGACCTAGGTCAAATTCGTTTCCATGACTGCTAGAAGTTAATAACTTTTTAACCTCTGGATGACAGAGGGGAAGCAAGTACGTCTTTACAATAGAAGCGTCTTCCTGTTCTTCTGACAGTCCGCTGGGAGGAGCCTACGCTATGCTACTTCACCTGAGAGGATTTATCTGATAGCTCTAACTCCATAGCATGCAGCTGAGGCTCCACAGCAGATCCTACAGAAAGCAACAGCGGTTTTCAAGCATGCCATGCAAGTTGAGACTCAGATGGAATGGCCGGTGGAATATTTACATGACGCAAATTGGAGAAACAGAGACAATTGTTTATTGTGTCATAAATGTCACATTCTAGAACCTACACCCAAAGAAGAGTGAAAAAAGAAAAAAAAAACATTTCTACCCTTCGGATGTCAGATGAGCAGTTTAGTATGCTAGAATAAGAAAGCAGCACAGGCCAGTTAATGTCAATTTCAAAAAAGAAAAAAACAAAACGCAACAGCTAGAAGAATAACAGTTTCTGGTAGGTACTAATATGGGCCTACTACTATAGAGGGGAGTCGTGAGTTACTATGTTGCAGTAGCTTGCTAGTAGTTCCATTACATTCATTTTTGTACAGTTACTTGATTTAGCTTTTTTGTGTATACTGTAATTGCAAGTTCAGGCTTTTATATACAGTCTTGACCCACCCCTCATTTATTTATATTTCACTAAGAAAATGGAAAATAGGTGCAGCAATCTAAAATGAAATGTGCAAACATACTTGGAAATATAGTATATAAAGGAAAAGGAGTGTTTGTACCATTCTAAAACACTTGAAAGTCAATATTTAGTATGACCACTTTTATTCTTCAACACAGCCTGAACTCTCTTATGCAAACTTTCTTGTAATTTTGTGAAGCAGTCTTCAGTTCATCTGCTGTTAATGTTGTTTGGGTTTGTTGTTTTTTTTGGGGGGGGGGGGTTTATTTTATTTTTTATTTTTTTGGCCTACCACTTCTTCTTTTGTCTTCCATTTATCCAGTTACCTCACTTTTTTTATGCATACAGTGCACATCATGCCTAGGCAAGTTTTCAGCTAATAATTCTTTGGGAATCACCTTGTTGCCGCAAAGATACTATTTTATGTCAAACTGTTATCTTTGGCATTTTTCAACTAAAGAAATAGGAGCAACTTATTAGTTTTGTGACACACACACACACACACACACACACACACACACAGAGGCAGCAACTCAATGTATTTATAATGGGAATGTGGTCAAGATGACCTGCTGATGTTCAACCAAGCATCAGAATTTGAAAGAAAGGTGATTTAAGTGATTTTGAATGTGCCATTCAAAATCACTGCCACATTATTTGTGGCAGACGGGCTGGTTGCAGTATTTCAGAATCTGCTGATCTTTTGTGATTTTTTACCATACAACCATGTCTGGTGTTTACAGAGAATGGTCTGAAAAAAAAAGAAAATATCCAGTGAGTGGCAGCTGTTATGTGAAAATGCCTTGTTGATGTCAGAGGTGACTGGCCAGACTGCTTCAAGCTTATAGGAAGGCAATAGTAACTCAAATAACCTCCTTTTTTATAACCAAGGTATGCAAAAGAGCATCTCTGAATGCACACAATGTATTTACCCATCGTGGGGCTAATAAAGTCATTTCTTATCTTATCTTATCTTATCTTACAACACTTTGAACCTTGAAGCAGATGGGCTACAGCCACAGAAGATCATTCCGGATACAACTCCTGCCAGCTAAGAGCAGGAAACTGAGTCTGCAGTTTGCGCAGGCTCACCAAAATTGGGCAATAGAAGATTGGAAAAACATTTGCTGGTCTAAATCTGAGTCTGACTCTTGATATCTGCTGCAACATTCAGATGGTAGGGTCAGAGTTTGGCATAAAAAACATGAAACTATGGATCCATCCCACCTTGTTCAGGCACTTCTGAAAACAAAGGGGGGCTCCAACTGATCACCAGCAAGGTGTACCTAATGAAGTGGCTCATGAGTGAAAGTAGCTTTATAGTCCACCATTAAATCAGTTCAAGGGAGATTTCAAAGTGCAATTTCTTTTTTCTTCAGAAAAATCTTTTCAATTTCATGTAGCATAAAAGCTTCATAACAGAAAATGATGCTTATACCAAAAAACTTCTGTATCCTTGCCACTTTTCCTTTTTACATTGCCAGAGACTTGTGACTTAGGGACTTTTATCGATGACTCTTATCTAAAAAAGAAAAATGTAGATGTAGGATTGACCTAGTCTTTTATTGCTGCATACTTTTTGATAATAAGCAAACAGTTCATCTTATTCCCACAGGCTGCATCTAAAAAGGAATTTGGTTAATGAAGTCGCTTTTGGTCCTGGGCTTGTTGGCTTTTTGCGCTGTAACCACATTGTGCCTACAAATATCCGGACCTGGGGCTCCACCTAGCGTTATAAAATATCAACTTCAGGCGCTGCAGTGCGACCAGAGCCAATCGGCTACGACTTGTCAGGCAAGGTTAATCAACCAGGAGAACGCAATTGTCGTGTAACCTGCTCTATACTCTTATTTATTTTGGTTTATTTTCATACATAAATGCAATTGGCACAGGGCAATGCTTAGAAAATAGATACACAATGCAAGTGCAGTCAATCCTTTAATGAGGAAGGAACATAACCCATTTTCTGAGTGTGCTAAATAATTACCCAATTCTTTGCAGTGTCTTCCAAATAAGCACATTTATTTGGTCATCCATTCAGCGCTGAACAAATTTGGCCTTCTGTCTGATTTCGGGGCTTCTGATCCAGATTAGGCTTTAATTATGCACCACAGACAAAAACAGTCACCATATTTAGCTCTTTTCGATGTAATTTTACATCTCAAATGAGGCATTCAGGAAAACAGTGACTGAATATTGAAAAGATAAATGTTTAGAAGTTTCTCTGGCTTGGTTAATTTCGAGATATAACGCCCAACACTTGAAATTCAGCGCTTCTCTTCGTCTCAGACTTACACAAACCTGTGCGTACATTACACGCGCACAAGTCACGCGCGTGCGCGCGGGCAGGCGGGCGCAGGATTACAGAGATAGGCTCGTTCTATCTGTCCTGGTATGTGAGAGATGTTTTCCAACAACAAGACTGGAGAGGATTTGCGCATCACCGGTGGCACTGAAACAGACAACAGTTTGGTTTATCGCAAATTACTCGTCATACTTCAGCCTCGAGTCTTCATTCTTCGGAATATTTGAGCTATAAATTGTGGGAGAAAGGTTAATTAAAAGTGAAGGTGCGCGATAAGACCGGCAGCCCTATGGCACTCGTAAAAGCGCCTCTATGGACACTTTGGAGATAAACATTTGGCCCTTCACATCGGCTGCTGCAGCATCATCTTCAGCATCGCTATTCATTTGCAGTAATACAGACAAGAATATTGCCACTTCAGAGTACATTTGTATATCTTTATGCGACGATATAGGTCAACAATCTGTCAATTAATAAATTTACAGTGGAAAAAAGGTTGGAAATCGTCTGGTGATTGTTTCATTTCACAAGACAAGACAGTTAAGTTACAGTCTTACAAAATATTTTACATACAGACTACTGTATAGACCCTTTCTATGATGACAAAGAATAAAAGAAAAAAGAAAAAAGGTTCGCCTCAAGTGAGTCAGTGCCAAAATTTGAAGCCAGTTAAATGAGGTAATGCAAGCTTGGGAGCGTTTGCGCTTTGTGTGCAAGACGGTTTCAGCAATTATTTACCAGTAAATAAAAGGCTCTGGGTCACTCATTTGATCAGGAGTGATGGACCACTTATCTTTCCACCAGCCGTAGACCTGCAACACTCTTTGCTATCTTTTAGAGTTGGGACCATGGGTAATATAACAAAAGATGTGGGGAACATGTACCATAAACAAGTAGCTGACTGAACAGATTCCAGGTTACTGGGGGCTTAGTTTGTCCAAGACAACTAACAAAGGCAACAACTTAATTTGTCCAATATGTGCAGCAGCAGCAGTTCAGGGGTCATCCTTAACACCCCCCTGACAGGAGTCTCTCTAAATACTATTAATCCAAGAAATTGGTCCTTTGGGGTCTGGCCTACTTGTAGGAGGTCCGAGCCTCTCTCAATGATCTGTCATATGGCATGGAGGCGAAGAAAGAGTTCCGGAGCTGACAGTTGATGAAGAACACAATAAGCAGCACTAACAGGAAAAGCAATAGGCACATGACTATGTAGGTGATCAGGTCCGGTTTGTGGAGCTCGCCTTCCCGGAGTCCACCTCCCCCTCTTCCCGTGGTGGGTCTCAGCAGAGCGGCAACGCTTACCGAGCCACCGTGGGAGGCATTCAGGGAGGAGGGGGCGTGTGTGGTAGACTGTGCCATGAGTACCAGGTCGAAGTCTGGGGTGTCGGTGGAGTTGAGAAGGATCTGCCTCAGCATGGCGCCTCGTGGGCTCACCGACAGCGTTGGTCTGCTGGTGAATGAAAACATATGGAGAAGGTTACGGAGCCCACTGACCCTTTGCCTTATGTGAGATACAACAAACCGATAAAAAAGAATCACGAGCGATCACTTTGCGACAAATTTGAGAATAGTCTTTTAGGATGAGAATATCAGCACGCGCTTTGAAAACAACTCTGGTAGTCTGACAAGGTCACGGATACAGCGCACTGTGCAGATCAGGACATAGTGATTCCATCATGAAAACACCACAAAGCAGAGCGGAGTCACATTGCAGGTTTCCCGAAATACTGTATGACATTGTGAGATTTTGCTCTTTGTAGAATCCCGCAGCGACGTTACTTACTTTGGTGTGAGCTGCGAAGAGTTCCGCAGGTGAGCTGGAGAAGACAAAATCTCGGCTCCGCATTCCTCAGCGTCCCCAGCTCTGTCTGCTCCAGCGCCACCGAGGACGCGCCGTGAAAAAGCGGCGGGTCGATAGTTTCAGATATGCCCCCACAAACCATATGTCGCCGGGTATAATTATAGCGCTGAAAAAGCACATCAAACCGAACTGTTCAAATCCATGTGAGTGCGAATCAGACATCTACAGTATAGCAACACAATGATAGTTCCACTTGTTGGCTTTTAAATCCAAACTGACTTGCTACGCATGTGGTTGAGCACAGACTGGCTACTGTAGCAGTATCCAGATGACTGGGTTATGTCAGAGGTGGTGAAGTTCAACGACGATCGCTGGTGCGCACACGCGCGCTTGTACGTCGCGGTGCGCAGTCGGTTTAAACTACTTCGCCTGCGCTTGTACAGCGCGCAGAGCAATCAGGAGCGACGAGCGCTGTCTTTTTGACTATTTGACTGTCCTTTTATCCAGTAAGGGGTCGATAGTTGCTGAATTCATGCTACAGACTGTCTGCCCTTACGGGGGTATCGATCCAGTGTCACTAAAATGAGATGAAAGGAGATATTAATGGGAGGCAAAACACAACAGCACACAGCTTCCCATTTTGTGTGTGTGTGTGTGTGTGTGTGTGTGTGTGTGTGTGTGTGTGTGTG
>JAVDPK010000322.1:50244-72324 GCA_034780415.1 Cichlasoma orientale | reverse complement strand
ACACACACACACACACACACACACACACACACACACACACACACACACACACACACACACACACACACTTAAAGTTAACCCTGCAGGACACTGAAAGTAAGGAACTGAGTCTCTCTCACTTTCTCGCTCTTTTTCACTCGACCACATTCATGCTGCATACAGCCTGGCGTGCGCCTGGGTATGTGTGTGGGAGACTGGTGAGTCACCTCGGCTCTGCAGGAGCAGCCCCAAACCCAATCACCAGCAGGCCCAAATCAACCTCTCTGCCTCAGAGACATGCTCTCAGTCTTTCTCTCTGTCTCCCTTGCAACTATCGTTGTCTTAGCTCCTCTCTCTCATGCTATCATCTCTGTCTCTTGTTTGGCTGTTCTATCGCGCTCCCCTATTTTCTCATTATATTCCCATTGCCATTGCTTTTATATCTTTCTCCACATCGCCCTCTCTCCCTCCCACTCACTATTTCCATCTTTCATCCTAACAGCTTTTAGCTATTTCTGTCACTCAATCTATTCTTTTGATGTATACTTTTCTTTTTTCAATATTTTTCTCCTCATATATTTCTCCGCATTGTTTAATCTGCAGCAACATTTTCACTGGTCAAATGAATAAATGCAAATGCAGCCTTCTGTTCTCTCTCGGTCTTTCTCTCGCTCTCACTTTCCATCTGCCCTTCAGTCTTAAGTCAGACTAGCAAACCTTGCTATAAGCGGAATATACAAACATACATCCATACATACACTATGATCATTATACAATGATGCTATAATACATTATACTGTGACACACTATTCTAATCTGACATTCCATTCTGTATTATGACATTCCATTTGGTGCTCAATTGGAATGTCAAATGTAGAAATATATGCGAATGTGGGATTCGTCTAAAATATTTGCATACGCTATAAAGATGTTGGCAAGACTGTCCCACTCAAAGGAGACAGTGAACATATTAACATATATACATATACTAGGATCAGTATAATATAATATTAAATTCACCCTCCCAATCGATACTCCTCTCCTTTTGTCTCTAGTTCTGCAAACAGACAAATACTCAGACAAATACAGATGAAGCATCTTTAAATATTAAATTCAGTTTAACTTTCTATCTATTACACCACTGGAGCTGTCACCATGGCGACAAAAAGGTGGGGCCCTTCCCACCTCAGCTTTTAATGAATGAATGAATGAATGAATGCAGTTCCCCAGAGATTTTCGTGTGTGCATACGTGTTTGTTGGTGTTTTTGATACACAGACAAAAACGCAGAGGGTAAAAGCACGGGGAACTGAACAAAAGCCGATTTGTGTGTCTGTTTATGATGGTGTTCACACTGGTGTGACAGACAGTGGGATACAAAATGAGGCAGAGAGTGAGCAACGCAAAATAGGGCTGTTGTGGTGTGTATCTTCAGGCAAGCTGTGAGAGAAATCTTATTAAGTGGGGAATACAACACCACAAGATGAGCAATTAAGAAGCTTTTGATAGTGAATCAAGCACAACATCAACTTTTTTTTAAAAATTTGCCTGTTCCCCTCACTGTCTGCCTGTTTTTCTGTCTCTATGTCAGTGTGTGGTGTATACCTTTCCATAAGCATCGGGACTGTTTGGTTATGAAAATGTGTGATATCAGGTATGCTCTTTCTTTGCATTTTTCCTTTACCAGTTGAACTGTGAACTGATCATTTCTTAAATCTTTCCCTAGAGCAGCAATTATCTCGTTATAGCTTCGCAAACAAGGCAAGCTTTGGGTTTCTCCACATGTCTGAGAAGTGGAAGGAAAGAATTACAGTTATTGGGATCACTTTACAACTCTAGATGATTAATTTCCGTCATCAGAGAACATAACCCGCCATTTTTGATAGTCATAGGTTAGGGTATCATTACCTAATTAGAAGACTTATTTTGGGTTGTGGTTGCTTGGAGAGCATTATAGGTAGAGATGTCACCAAAACTGTTACTTACAATACCTTTAGATATCAAAATTCTAAAAATGCAACAATACTTTTCTTTCTTTTTTTAAAGTACTGTAGTTACTGTATGCATTGTACGTACTGAAGCATGTATCCTTACACGGCGAAGAAGAAGGGCACCCACAAGCACATGAAAGCAACTACACATGGCATAGCAAAAATTACATGTGGAAGATGTTGCAATAGCTCCACCACAACTTATTGATAAGAGTTGGGCAGTAAAAGTTGGAAATGGAACTACTTCATGTTGTCATCCTGAAATACAACTATGCAATACAACTACAAATACTATACATGCTACTACTGAGATAATTGTGAAACAATGTAGGTTAAAATGTTTGCAATGGATGATATTATATAAATGTTTATGCTTAATGTAATATAACTACTGTTACGCATCGTATTAACGTTAGTAGGCTACTCGGCAACCATTCAAACATTTCAGTCTGTGTCCTGGCAACAAAATATAATGATAACATTGTAAATAAACAGTCTGCCACCATCATGTTAGTGATTTAGAATAGAATAGAATAGAACTTTATTGTCATTGACATACAACGAAATTCCGTTCAGAACAGCCATCTAAGAGGACATACAAGCTAACATACAGGGGAGATGGATGTCTGCAGCCGCTGCCGTTGGGCGCCGCCGGCATAATCTTATCCCAGGAAAAGTAAACGATCAACAGAAGGAAAGTTAGATTTAAAATGATTTAAATAAAGGAAATGATGTTTAAGTACATGGAATTTTTTTTATTATTATGGTATCAAATTGGATATCAAGAAACATAATTTTACTGGTATTGACACCAACTACAAAATTTCTGGTACTGTCACACCCCCAGTTACAGGTAATGTAGAAGAAAGACACAGCCACAACTAACTCCTGCATTGTATCCTATAACGTATACATTATAACGTCTGTGGATGCTCTTTACAGGACTTACAGATGTTTACCAGAATATTACAGTGGTGTTCAAACCCTTCTCTAAACTACAATACAAAAAAAAATCATTTATTTTATCTAACAACATTAGTTTCTGTCTTTTCAGGTTGTTCAGTACAATGTATTGTAGCGTTACTTTACTTTAGCGTTAGCCTAATGTAGTATTTCCATTACCATATGCAGTGTGAGCCCCCTGAGTTGGAGCTTCTTAACTTAGCTGAAATTAAATTCATTTCAATGCAAACAATTATTGTCAGATGTCAAAATTTCAGACAGCTTCAATCTCACCCAGAGGGAAACTGAATGCTTGACATAATTTGTCATGATAATGAAAGAAGTTACTGTAAAATAGAAAGTCTAAAGCTTTGCCACTGACATTTCAAATCCCTCACTGGTCACAGCACATGAATGAATTCTTTCTCTGTTACTTTTGTGCCTCTCTTCTTTCTGCTGGGCTCGCCTTAATTATAATTGTGTCGCCCCTTCTTATTTTGACATTCAGATGTGCTTGACTGGTAAAGGCTGAACATGACACATCTGCCTCGCCTTCAGAGCAAATAAATTCTTTCTTTTTCCTCTCAATCTCCTATCCTCTATTCAGACCCCCTTTCTTCCACATAGAGCCCCCTCTCCCCTTTACCCTCCACTCCTGTTTATCACCTCAGACCTTCTTTCATGGTTCCTTTGTTTTCTCCTCTTCCTCCCCCCAAAAAATGCCCCAATCTGCACTTTAGTTTTAAACTCCTGCCTGCATCTTCAGACATGTAAATCCAAATGCTATTTTTTACCTTCCTCTATGGCCTGATTCTCATTACTGCCGGTTCTTGGCCATTCACATTGTATTATACCTTATGCATTATCACTTTATATGCACCTTTAGCTTCAGATGCCTCTCATCTTGTATTTATGTGTTGCATTTCAAATTAAATGCATGCTCCTCTGAAAGCAACTTTAATATGTTAAGTGACATGACTTAAAAGCATGGCACATAACATTTAACTGAATCTGCAATAAGCATCAAATGCTAAAAGAAAATACACAGGTAACAAAATGTATTTCACAGTACTTGCATCCTGATTTCTTCCCACCTTGTCAAATGATAATGCTGAATCTCTGCTAAGCCTGTGTGGTTGCTCAGTCTGCATGACCTTCTCTCATCCTCTCCTGTTCTCTCTCTCCCTTCTTCTTCCTCCTTTGTCTATGTATTTTGGCTGGTCTCCCGCGTTTTGCCTGAACAAAGAGCCAAGCCAAAAACACCCTCCTCTGCATCGCTCCCTATGGTTCTCTTCTCATCCCTCATCCCCTCCATCTTCCTCTGTCCTCCTCTTCCACATTGACTTACTTTGTTGCACTGCTGTTAGCCATCCCTCTGATTCTGCTACATTTATCCAGTTTTCTTTCCACTCTTTCACTTCAGCATCAGTATAATGAAATTGATATTTTGATTTTGATTTTCAAAGTCCTTGACACACCACTATGTCTTACTCTTTCACTCTTCCCATAAGTATGAACAGATTTAATTCCATCCATCTCCGTTTATTCTGCTTTTACCGTCCCGGCCCGTCTCGACTCTCTCTCTCTCTCTCTCTCTCTCTCTCTCTCTCTCTCTCTCCCTCTGTGCTGTGTTGTCATGCATGGCTGACTGGAAAATAGAGACAGGTCCAGGGCTCCATCACCACAACCCAAATCAAAAGTGTGTGTGTGTGTATGTGTGTGAACTGATTTGTACATAAATGGTTTGTGTGTCTGTATAAGCGCCAGGTATGCAAATACAAACAGTGAAATGTGGCATAGATGTGTGTGTTTAAATGTATTTGCACTTCTGAAAAGATAACTGTGTGGGCACTCACCAGAGAGCATGTGGTGAGGGTGTTTGTTTTTTATTTTAAAGTGTGAGTCAGAAGTGTCTTCACGCCTCAGGAGACTGGGTCGGGGTGTGGTCTATTACAGTTCAGTCCCCATTAAGCCTTATGAAGCTGCGTGTTTATGTGTATATGTCAGTTTTTGCCAGTGTCACTGAGTATATGTGTGTGAGTTAAAGCGATATCCGCAGCTTCACTCCCCTCTCATATGCTGCTTCTGCTTTTCACATCCTTCCCTCTGTCCACCACCTTGAGCGCTACGCCCATTGCTGTAGACAGTAGAAGAGAACTTAAAGTAGCTTTTCGCTGTAACAATTAACATGTTAGTTTTAACATTTAAGTAAACTTTCAAATAAGCAATTTGTTACTGTTAATATTTGTCCCTTTTGTTGTCACAAAACAACAACAAAGGAAAAGACCCAACCCATTCGCCCTTCTATTCCTGCTTCTTTGCAGGTAGCTGTATACAAGTGGAAGATGTCCAATTTTGCATTTGTGTCAGGGCACATGTGTACTTCAGGCAGTGAAATGGCACAGACAACAGCATTTATGTAGTTGAAGCACTACCATCATTTTAGAGTTTTTAAGTGGAAACTATAATAACAACATTACAGCGAAATGCAAAAAGTGCCTGGGTGATAATAAGTGTCTGCCAGCTGAGAGCTCAAAGAGCTTTATTTCAAATTTCAAGAACCACTAGCAAACTAAGCGCAGTTCCACAACACAGGTGGAGAGGCCCATTGAGGATTAGATACTTAAATACTGCTATAGCTCTGAAACAAATCATGGCTAACTTTTAGTTAGCTAACACTGTCACTCTGAGGGCAATTGAGATCCTTGTCGCTGGTCAAGTGGTGGAGGAGATGTTGCCACTGTCAACTCTCTGTTGAGTAAGGTACATATACTGTTGTCCAGGGGTTCTCAGGGATCCATTAAAGGGCCTCTTAATAATCTGAACACAGATTAAGCATATGCTTGATACAATCTATGCTCTCAGATGCTAATCAGAAATGCACTCACCAGCCACTTTGTTAGGTACACCTGTTGAACTGCTCATTAATGTGAATATCTAATCAGCTACATGGCGGCAACTCAGTGCATTTGAAGTTGAAGTTGTTGAAGTTCAAACTGAGCATCAGAATGGGGAAGAAAGGTGATTTAAATGACTGAATGTGACAGAATGTGAGTGTTACAGAATCTGCTGATCTGCTGTGTGATTTTCCCACACAGCCATCTCTGGGATTTACAGAGAATGGTTCGAAAAAGAGAAAATATCAAGATAGATGAGAAGAAAATGGCCAGACTGCTCCAAGCTGATAGGGAGGCAACAATTACTCAAATACCCACTTGTTGCAACCAAAGTATGCAGAAGACCATCTCCGAATGCACAGCATGTTGAAGCAGATGTGCTATAACAGTAGAAGACCACACTGAGTGCCACTCCTGCCAGCTAAGAACAGGAAACCGAGGCTACAATTTGTACAAACTCAACAATATTGGATAATAGAAAATTTTTAAAAGCATTGTCTGGTTGCATGGATCCATCCTGCCCTGCATCAGGGTGATGGTGGTATAATAATGCGCGACATCTTGGCACATTTTGGGCCCCTTAGTACATATTGTGCATGATTTAAATGTCAGAAAACAGCCTACCTGAGTATTTTTGCTAATCATGTCCATCCCTTTGTGATCACAGTGTACCCATCTTCTGATGACTGCTTCCAGCAGGATAACACACCTTGTAACAACATGACAATGAGCTCACTGTACTCAAATAGAGTTCTATTAGACTAACTCACCAGAACTCAGTCTAATAGAGCACCTTAGGATGTATTAGAATAGGTGAGTCACATCATGGATGTACAGCCAGCAAATCTGCAGCAACTGTGTGATGCTATTATGTCAATATGTCCCCAAATCTCTGAGGAATATTTCCAGTACCTTTTTGAATCTATGCCATGAAGAATTAAGGCAGTCCTGAAGCAAAAGGGGGGGGGGGGGGGGGTTCAACCCATATGAGCAAGCTGCACTGAACAAGTGGCCGGTTAGCGTTTTTCTATAAAACTGTCGTGGTTCTTGGGTTCTGTTTCAGTTTTAAATTCTTGGTTGAGTTTTTGATTCCTGTTTTTATTTCTCTATTCTAGTAGGTTATGAGTTTATTTGTTTTTACAAAATGTTTAATGCACAGAAAAGTAACATTTATATACACACACACACAAGTGTCTTTGCACAGTTCAGTCCAGGCATTTGCTCTCACAAGAGCTCTTCGGACTAGGTGAGAATGTGAGACTGACCTCTGGTGGCAAAACTGACAACAACATAATTCAAGATTTTTGTCATGTTAAAAGCATCTTTATGCAGCCCCCCCGGCAGAGTACACATTCTAGCGTCCAGAATTCAGGGACAACCCCCCGCTCCCTTCCACCCACCTACTCGGATAAGAAACGCAGTCAGAGGTTGATAAAATGAGTAGGATTTGAGAGATCTTTTATTTAAAAAAAAATCAGCCTTGATGTTGATCTCTAAAGACGAAGAGCTAAGTGATAAGAGGACAATGCACAGAGCTGGATCATACAAACATGAATAAAATGACTGTGTAATGGTGATGATAAGGCATTTTCATCTACAGGGCCCAGGGTCTTTTTTGTACTTGTTCTTGGCTTTTTGAGATGTCTTCTGTTGGGCTGTGGCCACATTTCACCACTTCAGCTCCATTAGATTCTGTTTCTACTGGTGAATCCGCCTTTCTGTCAGTTAACTCTCTGCTCTGTCTGCCTCCTCATCACGTTGCCTGAATCTTTGGCTCCATGCAGGCAGCCAAGCAGAACTCCCAGCCTAAGAGACCCTATGCTGAGGCTCAGCAGAGGAGCTACTGTATATGCACAGCATGGAAGTGTAAAGTGAGTCAGCATGGGGAAGCAGAGCCCTTACACTAGAAGTCTGATCACACAGCTTTCATCATCACAGATTCTATCTAAGGTAAGGCATTTCAGGTAAATGCTCATTGAGCCATAACGTTGGAAATTACTCCCAGGACACACATACATCACAGCTGATAGGGGCAGTATGTAAACAAATAACAGACAATTCTTATCGCTGCACCTGGTATTTGACATCATCTGCTTTTATGTTTCTTTAAGCTGTGAGTACAATACTACACTGTCTGAGTTTGTTAAGATGAATTTAATAATTTTCTGACATGGTAATTGTAAACAAAGTGGTACAAATAGACATAGAGCACTCTAAGCTTACATGCGCACACAGATAAACACTGTCCAAAACTACCTTTTTGACTCATTTGCTATATTGCATTGAGATAACAAGGTATTACACCAAGATCTGCCCCCTACTTTGATTCTAATCATTGTTTGGTTTGTGTTACCAGATGGTGAGACGGTTGGACAGAGGGTTAGAGCTAGACCATGAACTATTTAAAAAAAGACTGGCATAGCTGTGGGGTCTAAAGGTTTAAGGTTTTTATCACCTTTTTCAACCCTCATTTAATACAATATGATGCCCATTTTATAAATTATGGTACTAATTAGTGAAACAGATGCTAGTCAAAACAACTCCCTATGAGCAAGCACTTGGTGACAGTGGGAAGGAAAAACTCCCTTTTAACAGGAAGAAACCTCCAGCAGAACCAGGCTCAGGGAGGGGCAGCCATCTGCCGCAACTGGTTGGGGCTGAGGGGAGAGAGACAAAAGACACACTGTGGAAGTGTTAGGTCGGGCCTAGTTTGTGATTGACAAGTCAGGAACATGAACATGTAGTATTCTTTGGCATCTCAGTCAGATCACCTGCATCGTGCCCAGTTTAAAAAAAACAACACAATGTTGATGATCTAAATGATCAGGTTAGAGCTTCAAAATGGGACTTTTTGGTTCTGCCGGAGGTTTCTTCCTGTTAAAAGAGAGTTTGTCCTTCCCACTGTCGCTAAGTGCTTGCTCATAGGGGGTCGTTTTGACTGTTGGGTTTTCTCTGTATTAGTGTAGGGTCTTTACCTTACAATACAAAGCACCTTGAGGCAACTGTTTGTTGTGATTTGGTGCTATATAAATAAAATTGAATTGAATTGAATTGAAACCAGTGGCTAGTGCCAGGTTTTCCATGTAATCTTTGGTGTTAGACAAAAAATACCAGGTTCAAAGCAAATCTGAGGACGAGCAGGAAAAAAATGTGCGCGTCAATGTCTGTCTCAGATAGCAGAGGACGAAAACACTGCGTCTATAAATGACACCAAAACATGGCAGAACTTTGCTCTATTACATTACAATTTGGGTACAAACATTTATCTGGCAGTGTGGATGGTAGCCTTCTGAGATTCACTCCCCAAACAGAAATTCTACCTGCTTTTGCCACTTGGCTGTGTTCATTTTGGATTTTGTAGACTGATGCTTTTGCAACAAGTGGACACGCTGTCCTAAAAGCACGGTGGTGGACCGACAGGTGTACAAGCAGATTAGAAGGCAGGCAGACAGATGAATATCAAACAGTCTGATATGGTGGATTCTGCCAGGAAAACTGAATCACAATCACAGCACAGCTGGGCAAAATAAAACAGCAGCAATACTCTGCTGAGGTTATTCTAGCAATATGCAGTTTAATTCTTCATCTTTGGTTGTAATGTGTTGATGAACTACTGTACCAGCAGCAGTAAACAAGATCACAGCACAAGCTGGCAAAAATCATGCTGCACTAAAACTACAAATTAGATTTGGACCCGTTGGCGAAACTCAGCAAACACCACAGGCTCCCTTTCAACTAGGAGGAAAAAATGCAATAAAAGAATTTTCCTTTCTTTTTAGTAAATAGAAGAACAGTATATACCAGAGTAATTACTAACCAACCAAAGACATTATTTGCTTTACCGGATCGAGCAGAGATATTGTAATGTGATCTATTTAAATCTGTGGATGTCTTCCTCTCAGAAAATGAGTAATGATAGGTGACAGAGAGAGACCTCAGAGAGTGTTTTCTTTCTCAGATGACTGATGATAAACAGAATGATGCTGTCAGCAGCCTAAGATAGATAACTTTCCTCCAAATATCCGACAATGACAGTGAAACATCCGCTGCCACTCTGATCGCAGCTGATAGGAAAGGATGGGCGAGCAGAGACATGAAGGAGCTAAAATGAAGAAAAAAAAAGGCAGAATTACTGAGACTGAGACTGATGTGCTGGAGCAGCCGGTTGCTTTATAAGCAGATTTATACTACAAAATGAATGATTTGTATAAAGTAAAATAATAGTGCTGGCTGATATTTAAAAACAAGTGAAAATATTTTTTAAAATATTGTATAGCCTGTTAGTGCAAGTTGCTCAGCTCATTGGTGCACATCTATATTTAAAATTAATGACCCTGATAATACCATAAATGCAGCACTTAAGGAAGTGAAGTGCATTTAAAAAGCACAATTTTAGCTGCATGACTTTCACTTATGGAACACCACAGTTCTTCCTGGTTAGTTTGTCAATGCAGGATGAGGACCGAAAGAAAGAAAGTGTGGCGAGAAGGTTATGTACATACTGTACATATTGTGAAAAAGTAAAATCTTTTCATAATTTAATTCAAAAGGTCCAACTTTGTATATAAAAATACACTTTACATTCATGTAAAGTGAAATATTTTAAGCCTTTTAAATTTTTTTTTTGATAATTATAAAAATCAGAAATGTAGTATCTCAAATTATTAGAATATTTCATTATGAGTTTGTGTAAATGTAAGTACTGTATATCTCTTGGTCTGGTTCGGTAAATGCCACACACCACAATCCAGGGGATGACTGCTGATTTGATAGTCGTCTAGTCGATCATCACTGACACTCTCCACATGAGGGTTCGCCAGAAGAGGTAATTGCTGGGAAAAGGCTGGCTGTTCAGACTGTGAAGCACATTAAGTGGCTAGACTGGAAGGGAAAAGTGTGCTAGGAAAATGTGCAGCAGGTGAACACTGCAGTTTTGACGGGACTGTCAAGAAAAGTCTTCACAGAGCTTCACAAGGAGTGGACTGAGGCTGGTGTCAGCACAGCAAGTCACCACATGCAAACGTCTTCAGGAATGTGGCAACAACCGTTGCATTCCTGAGATCAAGCCAGCCCTGAACCAGAGACAGTGTCAGGAGTGTCTTACCTGGGCTAAGGAGGAAAAGAATTGGACTGCTGCTCAGTGGTCCTATGTCCTCTTTCCAAATGAAAGTACATTTTGCATTTAATTAGAAAGAAATTTAAGTCCAGTGTGGATTTTCCACACTGTGTGATGATTTGCGATGCCATCTGCTGGTGTTGGTGGCTGTTCGGCCGCTGTGTTCTATCAAGTCCAAAAGTCAATGCAGCCATCTACCAGGAGATTTTGGAGCCCCGCTTCCATCTGCTGACAAGAATTATGGAGATGCAGATTTCCTTTTCCAGCAGGACTTAGCACCTGCCCACCGTGCCAAACTTAATAGCACATGGTTTGTGTTATTACTGTGCTTGATTGGTAAGCTAACTCACCTGAACTCACCTGACCTAAACCATGCAGAGAATGTGTGGGGTACTGTCAAGAGGAATATGAAAAACACCTGAAACAAAAATACAGGCAAGCTGCTATCAGAGCTACCTGGGCATCAGTAACACCCCAGCAGTGGCGCAAGCTGATTGCCTCCATGCTGCATTAATGCAGGAATTGATGGTAAAGGAGCGCCAACAGAATACTTTTGATTTGTGAATCCTGTTTTAACTGAACATGAAAAATATTCTAATAATTTGAGATACTGGATTTCTGATTAAAACAATATATGCACAAGAATATAGAGTGAAGAATAAAGAGTATATGAAAGTTTACCTTTTTTGAATGAAATAACAAAAAGAACTTTTCCATGATATTCTATCTTTGAGGTGCAATAGGATGGTAAGGGACACTATAGAGAGATAAAACACCATCTACTAATAGACCCCACTATGTCTTGCCTGGCACAAATATGGAGCACGGTCTCCTTGCTGCCTTTGTTGCTTTGATATGTTCAGATCTTTCAAAGCAGTCAGTCTAAATGGTTGGCCTCATAATTAAGCAGTTGCCGTATCATTTTCCTTCCAGACAGAACTGGCCTTGAAATGATATCAATATTGATGCAATTCCCAGAGCTCAGATTGAATCTGACATTGACATCCCTCACTGTCATGTCATCTTCATTTCATTTTATTTTTGGTCACAGTAGCAGAGTGGTTTGCTCAGTCCACACCAAACGGTTATAGGGAAATGGTTAGTGTCATATCTACAATTTTGTTAAAGCTATGAGATCAAAATCGCAATTCGCCAGTGTCCGCTTGAGATTTAAATGGTGGCATATCTAATTCACTTTCTCCTCATTATATTTAACCAACTGGCCTGATTGCCTGAGGGTAGATTAAAGTTCGATCTCTGCCACTGATAAGACACCATAGATTTAATGAACAACCTCAATCAAAAGGACATGTCTTATACTGTCCTTGGGATTTCATCTTGCAGTAATAAAAACATGGGGTCCAAATCAAATACTTCTTTTCCCTCTTTTGCAGTTTCAAGGTCCTGCACCATATTTCTGAAAGTTTTTATGTATGCATGTAAAAGTCAATGGAAAAAAGAAGTGTATAAATGATGTTCAGATTTAACCAAACACACACACACAGACACACACATTCTCCCAGTACATCCTACACCACTCACAGCCAGGTACTGTATAACTCACGTGGTGAAGGCAGGGTTGTACTTGGCTCCGAGGTAATATGAGTATAGGTTGAACATGCCGATCATGAAGGCCACAAACACCATGATGAAAATGACCATGAACTTGAAGATGTCCTTCACTGTGCGCCCCAGTGAGATCTGCAGGGGGCCAAAGCTCTCGTTGGCTGGCAGGATGTAGGCGATGCGAGAGAAGCTCAGAACCACGGCGATGGCGTACAGGCCTTCTGAGATGATCTGAGGGTCTGATGGGCGCCACTTGTTTCTGGCTGGAGGGAGAATAAGCCACAGAAGTGTTGCTGTGTAATCTTTTAGTTTTATTAGCAATTCAGACATTAAAAAGGATCTTTGTTCATTTTTTACAAAACTTAACTACAATAAATAAATTCTGGTGTGTCAAGCAAACTCTGAAATTAGTGCTGAAATTTAATTCATATTCTAATTCATAATCATACACGGCCCGTCTGGAGGGATTCAGGATTCAAATATCTTCTGTTACTTGTTTTAAAGCTGTTGCTAATGCTTACAAATCTTTAATAGTGTTTTATAAGTCACATATTAATTTTATTATATTAGTTACATATATAGTGCTTACAAAAGCAAAAAAAAAAGACGAGGTTAAAGTAGTGCTACCTTTAATTCTGCTGTGCACATGTAGTTTGTCACTCATCATCATACTGCTTGCTGTTCAAATTCTGTCTGGTTACAGTGCACTGAGTGGGATCCAAATGTTTGTAAGAGATGTTTCTACGAAGAATAATCTCAGCTTTAAGAAACATGGGCTTTGATGGAGGAGACGGTGCAGTAAGACGATGGATTAAGTGAGGATGGAAAAATGAAAGTCAGACTAAAAGTTTGGAAAGAAGCGCGAGGGGAGGAAGAGGAGGAGGGAAGGAAATTAGGTTGAGCTGAGTGGACAGCAAAGGGAAGGGATAAAGGGATAGTGTGTCCAAGGAGAAGTAAGGACATATAGAGGGAGGCAGACAAGAAAAAAAAAGGAGATTTAAAAAGAGACTGTGATGTAGCTAGATGGCAACATAAGATACAAGAGAGATGAGTCAAGCAAAAGCAAAAAAAAGCTTCCAGTTCACTGTTTTATTGAAGTCTCTGTTTAGAACAAAAAGTACATTATTGGATAAAATTTGTGCACCTTTATAGATATGGAGACATATAGAGAAAGGTTTATGAGGATTATATCTGAGAGTGCAGTAATAGAACTCTTTATTGATTTATTGATGTGTCATGACAGAGTCAGACCACCAGATGACAGCACTGATGAAGGTTCTATTAGCGGGCCACTAACAAGTGCACAGTGCAGTGGGCTGCAGCCGGTGGCAGGTTTTGATGTGGTGGAGGGATGTTTCTGTGTTGGTGTTTAGATAAATATATGCTTTCATTCAGGGCTTAAGTGTATTTTTTTTTTTTTTATCATTTAGGAGTCTTTATTTCCTCATATGTGTGGTAGCAATACAGGTATTACAGGCATTGTGAATTATTGCTGTGAAGATCTCCAGGTGTCAGCTGATACAATGACATTTACAACCCCATTGTTGAAGAAGTTGGGATGTTGTATAAAATGTAATTAAAAGCAGAATGCAATGATTTGTAAATCTTACAAATTATAAATTCTATTCACAATAGAACAAAAAAATGTTTCAAATGTTTTAACTGAGAAAATGTAGCATTTTGGGGAAAATATTAACTCATTTTGAATTTGATGGCAGCAACATGTTTCAAAAAAAAGCTGAGACAGGGCCATATTTACTACTGTGTGGCATCCCCTCGTCCTTTAACAACAGTCCATAAACATGTGGGAACTGAGGAGACCAGTTGCTGGACTTTTGGGACAGGAATGTTGTCCCATTCTTGTCTAATATAGGATCCTAGCTGCTCGACAGTTTCAGGGTGCATCAAATGTTTTCAGATGGTAAAAGATTGGGACTGCAGGGAGCCCAGTTCAGCACCTGGACTCTTCTACTCTGAAGCCATGCTGTTGTGATAGCTGCAGTATTCAGTTTAGTTTAGTTTTTCTGATTCATGCAGGGCTTCTCTGAAAAATATGTTGTTTTGATGGGTGCAAATGTTGATCTAAAACCTGTTTAAATCTTTCAGCACTGATGGTGCCTTTCCAGATGTGCAAGCTGCCAATTGCATAGGGACTAATGCACCCCCATTCGATCAGCGATGCAGGCTTTGAACTAAGCACAGATAACAAGCTGGATGGTCCCTCTCCCCTTTAGTCCAGGGGATGTGGGGTCCATGTTTTCCAAAAAGAATTTTATGTTTCATTTCATCTGACCACAGAACAGTTTTCAATTTGCCTCAGTCCATTTTAAATAAACAGAAGATGGCACATTTCTGGATGGGTATTTTAATAAATTAGATTTTTACCCCCATACTCATTTAATTTGTTACTCCTTATCAGTGACTGATGAACCACACCACTGATTCAAGTACCTCATAAAAGGTTTTACATAATATCAGCTACTGCAAATTGGCCTTTTCTGGGGAAAATGTTAAAAAGGTCGTTACAGTAGGCACAAGTATTTTTTCATTATATTTCAGATAATTGAATAGTTATCCCGAACAGCGATAACAACAAAGGCCAAACAAACCAGAAAAAAAGGCACAGCGAACATGAACTCATAGTCTGGTCAAGCAATCTTTAAAAAAGTGTAGCGAACAAAACACAAGACTTGTATGCTTTTTCTTAATGACTACTTACCATAAGTGAAATAAGCCACTTCATCAGGCAGCGAGGCGTTGCTGAGGTCTTCGTCTGGCACATGCATGTCCACATACTGCTGGGCTTTGGATGCCTTCAGGAATGCCATGAAGCGTGCCGTGAAGGATGCCACAAAGATGGATAACATACCAAAATCCAGAACATTCCAAAGATGCATGATGTACTCCCTGGGTCCATCACTCCAGATCTCCTTACACTCTGACCAAATCATGCCTGAACAAAAAAAAGACACACACAAACATGTGGAAGGCTCTTGCAGGCGCCCATACAAATATAAATACATATAGCGATGCATAAATGAAGCACAGGCATGGATGTTGACAACAAAGCTTATAATTGAAAATGAACCACTCAGACGTGCCACTTATAGATCAGGTGGATACAAACACATACACACTCTTTGGAGCCAAAACATGGTTAAAATTGCTTAGAGAGAAGCGCCCTGATCAGTATCATCTCTCTAACAATTACTGGGGCTTCAAAGCATGCTACTAGAATTACAATTACCACATCTAACTAAGCCACCACTCAATACACACACACACACAACACACAATACACAATACACGCATTCATGTAGATAAACAGTCACATGTTCAGTGGCTGCTAAAAATTCACCCTACAGTAGATGGGAAAAACTTTGCTGTTACACGTAAACAAATAAAAACGGAACCACGTGTGCACCAACATACACAAACCACAGGCGTAATATTGTTATGTATGTATATGAGCGGAAGCAGATGGGAAGCAGCTGAGCTCTGACAGATTCTGCTACGGGCAATTTATCCACTGAGTTTGTCTTTTTCTGTCTGTCACCCCCTTCTGTCTCCTTTGTTGCCTCACGCCTGCCTTCTTGTATTCCATGCACACACCTTATTCTACTTTCTTTTGTTGCCCTCAACTACTCCCAACTTTCCTTCCATTTTTCTTTCATTCTATTTCTCCCTCTAACATTTCCTCTGCACAACCTCCCAAGTCAACCTCCCAATTTTCCTCCAGGTTATCGTTAGGACTCAGCGGGGCCACTGCTTGTGCTGTTCCAACCAGAAAACTTATTTTTGATCTTCGGAGGATAAAAGAGCATAATTTGTTGTGTTGTTGTAACCTTGGCTTTCATTCACTTGGTTGGTGGGGTACTGTATTAAACTTGAATTATACCTCATATCAAAGGCTGGCAAAAGTTTTCTGACTATTTCCAGGCTGTTTATTGATTTATGGTGCAGGTGCTTTAAAGGAAACTTTGGATTGGCATAGAAAACTGTGTAAACGTTGGAGAAGTATTTTCATGCTTAATCAGATGACAAAGTGCATCCATAGTGCTAAAAAAAATTAAAAAGAACACCCTTAGAGACACACTTAGCTTTGACTTGCTTACTTGGCACATCAAGGTTATTTCTTATCATGATGGACACTCCGCTTTGACAGGGACAATCTATTTTAATCTAATCAATCGATGTGCATTTTAATTGGCTGCAACTGTGCAGAGCCACACTGTGTGTGTACGATTTGTCGGAGAGGGTGACTCACCCAGTACCCACTTCATGATCAACATCTCTGTCCAGGAGAACTGGGTGGTTTTGACCCTGAACACCTGTCGCGGATGGTCTGTGATGGTCTCGTTGGGAAGGTTTTTTACACCCTCAAAGCGGTCGGAGGCGTTGACGACAAGCAGACCCAGGAAGATGGTGAAGGAGACGGCGTGAGCCACAAACTTCATGAAGGGGCTTCGCAGGATCTGACCAAGCTGGAAGTGAAAAGATTGAGCTCATAATAAGATTTGTGTTACAATGTGTTTTCAAATATTAAGAAACAAATGCATTAATATAAGTACAGATTAGCAGTATCAATTGAAACTAGCATATACTGATCTTTTTCTTTTTATACAGAAATGTGTGAAAACAAAGCAACATTTCCCTTCTATTTGTGATTACAATAGCCAACAAAATCTGTTGAACATTGAAGAAACATGTCTGAGTGCCTTTTGGGCGGTCCAAATTGCAGCCAAGCACAACATCTGTTTTTATTTACTGAGATAAATCACGCTTTCTGCAGAGTTCCTGAGATCTTGGTCCTCGGAGATAAAAAGTGCTGCAAAGCACCACTACACAACCATTTTAGCAGACAAACAGCAGCTGTTGTAATTCATGAATGTGCGTAACCACCGATCACTTTCACACAGACATAATGTCAGAGCAACTAGATGCCAAACCATTATCAGAGCCTGTGGAAATGCACTGCGTTGGGAGACTGTAATGCAAGATAGTTCTGCACAAATAGCATTTAACAAGCCACCACACAGAGGGGCATTTTTGTAATTGCACAAAAGTGTGCCAAGTCACACAAATGCACAAGCGCACAGACACGCACACACACACTTCCAACCCCATACGGGCATTTGAGATCTCAACATTTGCCACTCTTTGAACCTGCTGTGTTCAATATTAACTACCCACAGGATATCTCTATGCTCTGCATGAGCAATACTACATCAGATTCAGTAGCTCTTCCTATGACATACGCACACATACACACGCACACACTACTAAACCATGTGGGAAGAGGTTGTGTGGTAATTCGTAACCCTGCAAAACCTCCTTTAAACCTCCTCCTGCCTCTTTCATTCCTCCCAGCTGCTGTGCTGATAAGCCTGATCCATTTCACCCCTCAGCTTAAATAAGATGGTCATCTCAGATCAGACGTTCTGCTGTGTGATGACAGTGAACCTCGTGGGTTTCTTTAGTGTGATGGTGACAAGAGCTCATCTCCTCTCCTCCAACAAAATGGCAGCTGCTAGCAGAAGGCATGTGCGGGTTAAATAAGTCGAAGCCTTGAGTGAAATTAAAATCTTACAAAGCCAAGATAGATCTGCAGTTTCCTCTTATTCCCTAAGATCTTTTTACCTGGGAGAATGCCTAATGTTTATCAAGTGTGATCACAAAGTTAAAGAATTCAGCCCAAAACCTTACCTAATTTAGGCTGATCTCCTGTTCAAGATCATCTTCTTGGGTATGCCCAGACAGCTTCCGGTGCACAGAAGCTCTCTAGAACACTGTGATATTACCATAGAGCTCAAACTTGCACACAAAGCAAACTTTTTTTTCAAACTGATTTGTATTTCCTGTGAAGATCCACTGCTGGTGATGATAGCCAGACCGCCTGCTATGACCAAGCAATCTATAACAGTTTTTAGCTAAAGAGTCCACAGGTTTGAAGCCTGAACACAGTGCTTGGGGTTCTGTACCATGAATTGATCCCCCAGGGAGATACTGTCAGTGTAGAGCTCTACTCTAACATCTACTTTTTGGACACTTTTGCTCACCACCTGCCTTTTTCGCCAGATTTGCCTCCCTGTGACCTCCCCACTAGAGGTGCATTTGTCAGAGTGATCTAAAAATACAGTGCTGTGAAAAAGTACCCTTTTTGCACCCTTCTTTGCAGAATTGTTTTAATTCAACTGCACTGGCGGGTTTTCAAGCATGAACGGCTTGTTTAAGATGCCAAAGCATCTCAATCTCAGTTTGGATTTGACTCGGCCACTTCAAAAACCTTCATTTTGTTTTTTTGAGACATTCAGACGTGGACTTGCTGGTGTGTTTCGGATCATTGTCGTGCTGCGTAACCCAAGTGAGCTTGAGCTTCAGGGCATGAAATGATGTCTGGACATTACTCTTAAGGATTTTTTGATAGCGAGCAGAATTCATGGTTCCATCAATTATAGTAAGTTGTCCAGGTCCTGAAGAAGCAAAGCAGCTCCAGACCATCACCCTAACACCACCATGTTTGACTGCTGGGATCATATCGTTTATTCAATTCAATTCAATTTTATTTTATTTTATTTATATAGCACCAAATCACGACAGTCACTTTTATTTTGTAATGTAAAGACCATACAATGTAATGCTGTGTTAGTTTAATTTCAGATGTAACGGGATTCAAACCTTCCAAAAAAGTTCAACTTTTGTCTCGTCAGCCCACAGAATATTGTCCCAAAAGTCTTGAGCATCCGACTGCAAAAACTGCCAGACATGACAGGTTAGAAAAAAAAAAAAAAAAAAAAGTCTTGAGGATCATCAAGATGTTTTTTTGGGGTTTTTTTGGTCAGCAGTGAGTTTCTCCTTAGAACTGCTATTTTTGCTCAGTCTCTTTCTTACTGTTGAATCATCAATACTGACTTTAACTGAGGCAAGTAAGGCCTGTAGTTCTTTAGGTGTTGTTCTGGATTCTTTTGTGACCTCCTGGATGAGTCTTTGAAGCACTCTTGGAGTAATTTTGGTTGACCAGCCACTCCTAGGAGGGTTCACCACTGTTCCAAGTTTTCTCCATTTGTGGATAACGGCTCTCACCGTGGTTCACAGGAGCCACGAAGCCTCAGAAATGGCTTTGCAATCCTTTCTAGACTGATGAATTTGTTTCTCACCTGTTCTTGAGTTTCTTTAGATTGTGTGGTATGAGGTGTTGCTTTTTGAGATCGCTTGGCCAATCTCACTTTGTCAGACCGGCTCTATTTAAGTGATTTCTTCATTCAACAGGTCTGGCAGTAATCAGGCGTGGGTGTGGCCAGTAAAATTGAACTTGTGGTTAATCACAGTTAATTCATGATTAAACAAAGGCGGCAATTTATGATCTAGGTATAAGCAAAGATCTTAATGCCTGCTGAAGATATATATAGTGTATGCTTTAGGTTTACTATATTACTATAGAGGACCTTTACTTATTTGTACATTTTCAAGTCTCGATTCTGCTTCTCTTCACATCTCTCTCTGCAATCCACACTAAAGGGTTATTTCCAACAACACAGACTGCATTCCCCTCTGGCTGCTGAACCTTAAATTGAACAGTTCTACATGGCTCTATCATACAATATTAATAACCTGCTCGTGTTATTCTATTGGACTGAAGTAAATATTTGAAAGAATATGCTCAATGCTTGCAGGTAAAATAAATTAGGTCTGCTATGTTGCTTGTTTTACCCTGACCCACATTAGCTGTAAAAAAAATAAATGTTGTTATGAAGCACAATGGTTTCTCTTTATCACATCTAACATTACGCAGGCGACAATGACTCACAGCAGCATTGTTTACTGATATTCGGCCATTCCATAAATGTACTGTGTGTACTGATTAGGGTTTTTTTTTCTTGTACTGACTCTGCTTGAATCTCCCAGGAGAGGAAAGGAGGCTGAGAAAAAGATCCTGATGTTAGAGTAGAATCACAAGAAATCTCAAAGTGTTTGTAAAATTTTTAAAACCCCGAGCAGCCGTGCCAGACACAGTGTGCAAAAAGATATTTCAGCCAATTAAATAGATGATGGACTGTAGAAAAGTAATTAATAAAAAAATAATTACCTAATATCGGAGCAACATGTAGCATTTGCAAATGTCAGCATATCATTGCCAAATTGATTGTGAGAGTCAATATAATTACCATCAATGAAGAGCCTCGTCACGCTTGCAGTGCGAAAATAAGGACTAGATTTAGCACGGTTTCAGAATTATTTCTTTTGATTTTGTCAACTTTCCTTATGCATACTTTTACAGTTTCACTACGAATCTGCAAAGGTAGCGATACTAACATCTTAAACTTGCTTCATCAAGTCTTCGAGGCAATTTTCCTCCCCATCACTTGTTATTTCGCTCTTTTTGACATTTTATCTATTTTCTGTTACTCATGGAAGGCTGAAGAATGACACTCTTCATATTTTAACCTCTTCAATCAATAAGAAACATTCTATCTCTGATCGCACATCTGTTTTTCATCACTTTTGAAGCATATCTCTGCTATTTTTCTCCCAGAGAGGATTTTCAGAGCAATTACAGTATATCCATGTTTTCTCTGTCTGCCTTCAATGACTTACTACTTCTGTTCGAAGAACAAAAATGCTGTCTTTATCACTCCAGGCTGATATGAAATGTAATATGGTGCGAGATTTTAATAATCGCGTGCTGTAGTGCTGTAAAATGGGGGATATTATGGGCTGTAAAAGACAAGCAATTGATGAGATGAGAAGAGAAAAATTGCATGATTAGCTGCAGGTGCAGGAGGCTACACTAAACATAATCAACCAGAACACATCAAAGCTTTCTCTCTGGATCCTCTGCATCTGTCTCAATGTATTTTTTTTCTTCTGATTTACTCTGTCTTTATCTATTTCATTATCAAATCCATTATGCTTTTTGTCTCTGATGAGCTGTGGTCACATTGTCAGAAAGCATCTATAAACATCTGTTCCGTCTTTTGGTTATTTGTTTGATTAGACTGCTTTAACGTCATTCTCTGTAGTTCTACTTTTTCAACATCTCAAATGGCACTTATCTCTTAAAGCAATGTGCACATCAAAACACAAGACCTGACACAGCAACAAAAACAACAATAATTCCCAACTACAAGCTTTGCACGTCTGCTTCCCTGAACGGCTTCTTTTTCCCGGCTCTCTCAGATGTGACACAAAACGTCAGAATGTCACGTGCAGTGTCGTGATTTGACTGATTCATAATTAGATGTAATCATACATTGCACACATATACATACAAGTGCATGCACACAGAAGCACACATTAACATAGCACAAGTGTTTTTTGTGAGTAGTGCCTCATGATTGGTGGAGAACTTCTAAGTGTTACTGCTCTCCATCTTCTCGTGCATGGTTGACATCCGGTGCGCTCTCTCTCTCTCGCTCTCTCTCTCTCGCAGTCTACAAAATAACTAATTCATCAGTCACACCTACCATGAATCGCTCAAAGGTCCTCAAACCTGAGTGCACACGCACACACAGGCACACACACACACACACACACACACACACACACACACACACATACACACACACACACACACACACACACACACACAC
>JAVDPK010000322.1:19504-50144 GCA_034780415.1 Cichlasoma orientale | reverse complement strand
ACACACACACAGACACACACACACACACACACACACACACACACACACACACACACACACACACACACACACACACGGCACTTGCTGATGAGGTGGAGGATTATTCAGGTTGATGAGTAGATTTGCATAACCGCTTGCTCAGCTCCTGTGTGTGAGTGTGGCCTATGTCATATTGTGTCACTTTAGAAATTATAATTTGCTTGATGGAGAATAGGAACATGCGATAAAGTGTCTCAGGCCCTATAATCAAACAGTTATTATATTGTGTTTTGAAACTGTAAATCTGTCATTTTTATAGCTACTGTATGATATTTGTTTCCCTACTGTCCTACACTTTGGTCTAGAGTTAAATATACTGACAATGAATGTATAATTTGCCATTTAATTTGGCCATATCTTTAGAGTCTCTAGTGCAGATATAATTCTGTAATAACTCTAACAAGCTAATAAGGCTATAGAGAAGCAATATATTTAATATATAATATAAAAACAGAGAAGTGGATTATAGTATGTAGCAACAGTGGTTGAAAAGATGTTACAACTGCAGACGTCAGGTAGAATCACATGAAGGAGCATTACGGCCACATTGAGAAAAAATAAATAAATCGTGCATTTTGAGAATAAAGTCAAAATTGACAATTTTTTTAAATGTCACCCTAATACTCTTCATAGAATCAAGATGACTACAGAGCAAGAAATAGAAAAAACTATGCTAAGTGCTTATGTTATATATGCATCTGTATACAGTATGTGATGCAGCTGTGTAACAGCAGCTTGCTACGTGCAATAAATAGAATCCAGACAATGGAGGTAAAAAAAAAAAAAATGAAACAAACAATACTAACAATACAGACTAACAAACTATACTAACTATACAAACTATACTAAGCTGTACAGGGGCTTAGTGCTTTGAGACAAGGAAACAAAACAAAGAACGCAGGTATATGAATGAGACCGGTCTCATACAGACATATACAGATGTGCAGACGCAGATGTACAAACAATGAAGTGCAGTAATATACAGCAGTAAAGTTATAAAGTGTCTGATTTATGGGGTGCCAAATATCAACATATGTGATGATGTTATGATGTATGCTATCTTATCACCCCCCAAATGAAATCTTATTATATGTAGTTTTATTATATGCTAATAAACATCTTATACTGTACTTAAGATGCTAAGGGCCTGATTGGCTATTTACTAAGGCTTATTACCAGTGCTTTATTATAAAGCATTGATATGAGTCAAGAAATATGTGAAAATGTGAAAGGGGTCACTCATGAGTAATCATATTATGAGGCATATCTTTTATGACTTATTGTATACATGAAACATAACTGCTTTCTATTGGATGGAATGAAACATTCTTACCTTCATGGTAAAAAGTAAGTACACCCTCTTTCAATTCTAAGGGTTTACATATCAGGACATAATAAAAATAATATGTCCTTACCAGGTTCTAAAATTATGTGCATGTAAAACTACTTTAACGCTATGTCTGCGTAGGTCCTCAGTAATCCAGGTCATAGTAGTCTCTGGAGCTTGAAAAAAGGGCGACTGGACTTCTTTTTTGTTACTTGAAGACATTTCACTTCTCATCTGAAAGGCTTCTTCAGTTCCAGGGAACTACGCCCACTGGGGTTTAAATATCTGGGACTCTCCACCTTTTGGTTTGAGAACCGAAGAAGCCTTTTGGATGAGATGTGAAACATCTTCAAGAAACAAAAAGAAGTCCACTTGCCCTTTTTTCAAGCTCCAGAGACTACTTTAAGGCTAAGTAATCTTTTGCTGTATGACTTTATCAGTCTCTCATATTGTCATGGAGGAATTGTGGCCCACTCTTCTTTACAGCGTTGCCTCAGATCATTGATGTTTATAGACATTCGTTTATGCACAGCTCACTTAAGGTCCCGCAGCAGCATTTCAATCAGATTGATGTCTGGACTTTGGGTCATTGGGACTTTGGGTCAAACACCTTTTTTTCCCCCCAGTGAATCTGTTTTAGATTTGCTGGTGTGTTTGGGATCATTGTCCTGTTGCGTGAGTTTTAGTTGTTGTAAAGATTGCAACACATTTAATTCTAGAATGCTTTAGTATACAGAGTTCAAGGTCAACTTAACGACTGCAAGGTGCCTGGGTCCTGTGGCTGCAAAACAAACCCAAATCATCACCCTTCCATCACTGTGTTAGATGGTTGGTATGAAGTGTTTGTGCTGATTTGCTGCGTTTGGTTTCCGCCTAACACGGTGCGGTGGATTATGGCCAAACAGCGTCACTTTGGTCTCATCTGTCCAAAGGACAGTGTTACAGAAGTCTTGTTCAGATGATGTTCTAGCATATTCTTTATATAGAGAAGAGGATTTCTCCTGGCAACCTTTTCAAGCAAGACATACTGTACCTGTTCAGTCTTTTTCTAATTGTACTGTCACGAACTTGAACATGCTAACTGAACCCTGAGATGCAGCTTTTGGGTTTTTTTCAGTTTTTCTGTGGATTACACGCCCTGACCTTGGGATGAATTTGCTAGAACATCCATTCTTGGGAAGATTGGCAGCTTTCTTTAATGTTTTCCACTTGTGAATAATCTTTCTCACTGTTTAGAAATGGCCTAGTAGTTGCTTAGTAGTTAGTAGCTGCTTCTCAAAGATCATTGCTGATGTTTTTCCTCTTTGGCATTGTAATTACACACAGTAATGGTCCAGACCAGCAAACTGCCAAAACTTCTGCTTCTACAGAGGTAGTCACACTTCCCAATGAGCAATGAATCAAGTGCATTTGATTATCAGCGCCTGACTGCTACTTACCCTCTTATTTCCAATGGAAACAGTAAGGCTACACTGAAATTTTCACACACTGCTTCTGCACTTTGGCTCAGGTTTTCTTAAATAAATAATGACACCATGTAATATCTGATATGTTGTTCATCTGTGGTTGCATTTACCTAATTTTAAGACTTGCTGAGGACTGGATGCTTTTTTTCTTCACATGAAGAAAGATGCTTTACTTTTTCTTTTCCATACGGACTGACTTCAAAGATTCAGTTAAGTCTGAGCAGATGATGATGAAGCTCAGATTAGAATAATAAAAACTGAGCCTAAATGTAGAGCAGAGAAATGAACCTCATACTATGTTAATAACACGGCCTTTGCTTTCGTTCAAGGCCTCAGGGCAAACTTTATATTCTTCCCAACTTGTGGTAAAGATATATGAGCAATAAAGAACAGCAGCAGGAATTGTGTTTCCTGGTGGGTAATGAGCCTATAAGCTGCATGATGAGACTTCGAGTATGGTCTGAAATACTATAGCTGGCTGCAAACAGTAGGTGGAACAACATGAATAAAAAATGAAAATCTTTTTTCTTAGAAGGAACAGCAAACAGAAACAACAATAAGTTCCCTAAATTGTGTGTCTGTGTTTTACCTGTGGTTTACAATTGTGCTTGCGCATGTGATTTTCTGTTCATACCTTGCTACATGGCATTATCCAGTAGGCAATTGCCAGGAACGGGAGGCCTACAGTTACTCCAAGCACTGTCCAGCACTTCACACCAATGGACTGCTGTCTCAGGCCGGGCAGGTTCTCATACCAGATAGTGAGCAGCTGCTGCTGGCAGTTGGGATGAGCAACAAACTGAAAAGCAGCACAGAGACAAGAAACGTAAATCAGTGGAGACTGAAGGAAGATGAGACAGTTTGGGTCCAGGGCAAGAACGGCTGAGCGAGGAGAAAGACTGAAACAGGAAAGGAGAGAGGTGCTAAAATCAAACATCGTACTGTCAGCATTTTCAAAGAACTTTTCTCACCATATCTTCATGTGACATCAATATTTTTTTAACTGTTACCAATAGCACACACATTAAAAAGCTGCTTACATGTTCTTCACTATCAATTAGAAAATATGACAAAACACTCCTTTTATTTTTTCCTACTGATATTCCACCCAAGACGTTGTATAGAGTGGCATAGCAGTGTTACATTAGGGCAGGTCCTCTTTGATTTAAGCCAGAAACAAACCTTGGATACCTTTCTCAAACTTCACACATGACATTCCTCAGACAGACCCCGTGTGGATGGGGCAGCTTCCTTTAATCTCAGTAGCACCAGTCATCTAAAAAGCCCCCGCATCTGCATTAGCAAATAAATACAGCTGCATAGTTTCAGTCATGGCCTAAGTCACTACGTCTGGGACAGATTGTCTGATGCTGAAACAGGATACATCACTGACGTTTTCAGATGCATCTAAAACTTTACTTTACAAACTAGAAATGTGGGTTTTGTAGACAATTTTTAAATGAATGAGAAATCAGCACACATAGACGATGAGTAATACTAAAAATGCTATCTCAAATATCAGAAAGGGAGAGCCCTAGGTCTTCTTCTAAAGCAGCTTAAATGTGTGCACACAAGTGTTAGAGGGCCAACACTGATCCCTTGGTTAAAGGGGAAAAGGCAAATGCCAATTTCAATAAAATTAATGTCAGACGCATTGAGAAAAAGGATATCTAAGAGTGAACAAAGTGCAAATATCTAAAAAGGCAGCAGGTTACAGTCCCAAGATAGCTCATGAAAAGCAGCAAAGCAGTGCACTGTGAACAAGTCTTTTTAAGATTTTAATATATTTTCTGTGCCAATCCTGGTATGTTGCATCGTGCATGGATGGAATAAAAAGATGGTTTCAAGTGATGAGTTTTGAAGGACGGGAAGGTTGGAACCACAGAATATAATCCGATTTCTATTCTGTGGTTGGAACATTGTAAGAGAGGAAACATTTTTTACCTCAATATCATGAACTGATGGTAATTATTTGTCTTTCAAAGACTGCTTTTTTTTTTGGCCTGTATTTATTATTTCCGCATCGAGAGAAACAGTGAAAGAAAGCATATAATGAAATATAAACTGCTGAATGAAAGATTCTGCTATTAAGGTCACTGTAGCCCATGTGGGCCATGTCCGTATTTTACAGTGTAAGTTGTGTCATGGACCCTGGGGTTTGTGACCAGTTCAGGGATTTAGTTTGCTGTTTCTTTCTTTTGGGTTCTGAGTTTCTGGACTTTGCCTGGAACTTAAATATTAAAGGTTTGATTTTTGTTTACATCTATCTGCATTTGGGTCCTTTCTGCCTGCATCGTACAACACCGTGTCTTTTAAAATACAGTATATGATACCACGGTGAAGGGAGTTTCCTTTACAGCAGAGAAGTATATTTTTTTCTAAATGTTACTGTTTTAAGTTCATTTGTCCCACCCCAGGAGCCTGTTTGAATGAAATAGCAAAAAATCACCAGAAAATCTTTCTCTAATTTTAATGCAGCATAAAGCAAGCATTCCAATTTGAAATTGGAAAATCATATGTGGCCAAGCCAAACTTTTAATCAGAACTCTGATTAGCACACAAGGCAAAGGTGAAGTATTTCCCTCTGTTTCTTTTTAATAATAACAACAAAACATAACAATTCTATGTGGAGGTGGACCTGCAGTAGTGCAGTGCAAAATTTGCAACACATGCAATAAATCAAGTACACATAGTGAATTGTTAAGCCTGTGGCCTAGTTGGCTGTCTGACACTCGATTAAAAAATTCTTGTATATAAAATTTCAAAATATTTAACCTAATAACAACCCCCCCCCCCCCCCTTAAAAAACATCATTAGAATCAGCACTTTTGACACATGTATTCGTATACACTTATAATAATCTATCACAGCTGGGATAATTGCCATGTAACACATAGATCTAAGGATTACGATCATAAAACTAAGCGCTGACTTTAATTAACACTGACACATGATTTACTCCAGTCTCTGTGAGACCACCTGTTGAAAGTCTATCTCGGTACACTTGGACACAGATCACATATTTGGGTAACACTGACACTGCCACCTGCAACTTACCTAATGAGGAGGGCGATGTTTCTGACAAGCAGCTGTCAATGTCTTGATGCCTAACAGAGCGGACATCAGCTTTATGCCGAGTTCAGGTTTATACCTATACTTTGTCTTTAAAGCCACAAATACTGAAAATCCAGTGATGGCAACAGGCAACAGAGACATAAATGACTTTTTGACAGATCAATATATTCTAAGTTATTAAGATCAGTTTCAAAAAAGATAATTCCACAAGGCTGTCCTGCTGCATACAACTGAAACCTGCACATTATGGTGGGCAAATATATTCTATATAAATCTGAATTGCTCACTGAGCACAGAGAAGTCTTCCTTGAGTTGGCCCCTTAGGGTTTGCAGGTGCTCTCCGATGACATCTGTCAGGGACTTCAGGATTCTTTGCTGAGAAATTCACACTTATTTTCAAAGGACTGCGCTGAAGCATCCCCCTGTCTCTCCCATAGTGTGGCTTCTGTCTTACTGTGGACATGAAATATAGTCACTGCTTTTCCTTGAAAGGACAGATTGAATTCCTTATGTAGCGGAAAATGTCACCAAATATGGCAACTTAAAAGCAACATAAAGCTGCAGTATTGATCAATACAATAAATGTCCTGACTTCCTCACCCAGTTTAAAACATCAATGTTACAATGTTGCAAACCTTACAACATGAAAGCCAACACATTTCAGTGTGCAGGGTGGTCACTTTCCTTCTCACATACATAATATGGCAAATAGGCATGACTGCAGTGAATGACAGAATTTATTCTTCTCAAGCTAAAATTCTCATCATCTTTGTGGCCAGTATCTCTCTGTGGATACTGCTGTGGACAGCTGTAACCAGCAGAGCCATGTTTTTGACCTTTTCACGACTCTTTCAACCCTGGCCCGAGCACTGCATAAATGTTATAAATTATAGCCTGAAGATCCAAGATTCAAGTTCATGTGCTTTGAAATAAATCAGTGATAAACAACAGCAAAAGCAAACAGGAAAATCTTCTCAGCAGGTGCGGTGGTCCACGCTTCCTTTCTGGGTAGTTACTGTTTTTTATCATGAAAAGTATGCAAGCTACACACTGTAGTGTGACTGAATTAATAAATGCCAGGAGTGAAAAATTGATAAGGTTCACTGTTAGTTTTCCAGGTATCTCCAGTAGCTTAATGTCAATTCTGCATATCTATTTAGAGCACACGTATTGTGTTTTCATGCAAATCTAAATCTATTACTATCTAAATGAATCCAAGTGGCAACCATAAATATTTGTGGTTGCCACTTGGATTCATATAAAAAGAAAAATGCCAACAAGCAGAATGGGAAATCAATTTAATATACAAAGTGCAATAAGAAGTTTATTCCAAGAAAGGAAGTGATAAAAGAAAGTCTGAGGAGGAGGGAGAGGATGGATGTTTTTCTTCCAGCTGGAGGAAGGATGCGGACAACAAAGCAATCAATGTTCAGTCGGTGGTCAACTAGTGCAACAATCAAACTCTCTGTTTGTGTATTGTTTTTTTATTCACATCTTTGATCTCAGCAACATGTCACCTTTGGTCAAACGTGCTCTCCCTCGATTTCTGTTCACTTTATTGGGTTTACCCGGTCAATCGATGCCTATCCATCACATCACCGGTGACCCTTGATCGTTGCATTCAGGGACCATTTATCTGAGCTGACAATTGGCAATCTCTGCTTCCCTCCACCGATCGAAGCACACATACAATTTGTATATGAGCGCAAAGCCACACACAATCATGCATACACCTTGCCCCCTCACCCACACTCTTAGTTAATATAGCCTCCCACTGGTATCCAGTGATCAGTCCATCAAGCTACTGATCCATGACATGAAATCTGCCTGTGTCCAGCTACATGCACTACACGCAATCATGCTCCACCTGGTTTCCATGGTAATCTTTCCCTCCCTCTCTCCTTGCCTGGTGTAATTAGCTGCCTGGTATTGGTCATGCTCTCTTGTACAGGACACAAAGAGAAAAAAAAACAGGCTGTTGCATGCATGCACACCAACCCTTGGGAATTGATTAAAGAAAACATGAGGCACATTAGGGTCAAACAGGAACACGTGTGAATGATGGAGAATGGCAGAGGCAAATGGGGAAAAGGGATTTGGTTTGACATTTTCCTGACCACCTCTTCACAGCAGGGATTACCTTTTACACACAGGCCAGTGAGTTGTTTACAAAAAGGTCCTCTGAGTCCACATGCACCACAATACTTAAGCACACTGTATTGTAAATATACTGTTTATGTGCATGAATGGCTCACAGACACTAGCTTAGTTAGAAACAAGGTGAGTTGCATGTTAAACACGGCAATAAAACAATTTAGTGTATTTTTCTGTGGTAATCCTATGAAGATATATTGTAAGGCAAATATTGGCACATATTTTCCATGATTTAATGACATTCTATGGGAAAATAATTAAAACAATCATTTACATGAAAAATGGTTCATGTTGTAGTTTAACATGATTAAGATCTGTGGATCAAAATAACTGAAGAAAAAAGGCAGAGAACGGGAATTTTTTTCTTCTTCACAGAATCACCCAAACTGTAGGAGCCAAGCCTGCTCCATACAGCCAAACTGTATGAGTCTGAGTCTGTGTTTTATATTCGCTCACTGGCTTTATTAGTTATACCTGTTCAACTGCTCGTTAACGCAAATATCTAATCAGCCAATCACATGGCAGCAAATCTGGCAACTACCTGTTCAAACTGTTCAAACTGGGCATCCAAATGGGGAAGAAAGGTGATTTAAGTGTCTTTGAATGTCACATGCTTGTTGGTGCCAGACAGGCTGGTCTGAGGATTTCAGAAACTGCTTATCTACTGGGAGTTTCCCACACAACCATCTCCAGGGTTCACAGAGCAACTCGGTATTACGGCAAAGCGTGTAATAGAGCCAGCGATCCACTGTATCCATTTCACGCTTTGCCTCTTGTGGGCGTGAAATGTACACGCATGCTGAAACTGCAGGAAGTTGCAGTAACTTGCAGTACCAGCAGGGCGCAATATTTAATATCCGGTGAACAACTTTCTACCACCTTTCTGTTGATTTTCAGCCATTTAAACAATACTACATTATGAATATTGTGTAATAACAACAAAAGACAACATGATAGGTGTATGGAGGCCATTTTTACATACATATCAGCCATCTAGCTTGTTGGCTTTAAATAAAATATCACACCATGGTGATAGTGCAAGTTACTGCAACTTCAGCTACGTGTCCATTTCACGCCTAGGACAGGCAAAACGTGACATCCACACGATTTCCTGGCATGGACAGGCTGCTCTATTACACGCTTTGCCATGATACTGGGTGGTACAGAAAATTGTCAGAAAAACAGAAACTATCTAATGAGCGGCAGTTCTTTAATTGAAAATGCCTTCTTGGCAGAGGTCATAGGAGAATGGCCAGACTGCTTCGATCTTCTGAGTCAACAGAAAGTCAAATAACTATCTTTACAACTGAAGTATGCAGAAAAGCATCTCTGAATGCACAAAATGTCGAACCTTGAAGCAGATAGGCCACAGCATCAGAAGACTTGGCGCCACTCCTGTCGGCTAAGAACGGGAATCTGAGGCTACACAGGCTCACCGAAATTGGACAATGTATTGCAAAAACATTGCCTGATCTCATTAGTCTCAGTTTTTGCTTCAACATTTGGATGGTGGGGTCAGAAGTTGGCATAAACAACATGAAAGCATGGATCCATCCTGCCTTGTATCAATATATCTGGGATGTTTTCTTGGCATGCTTTGGACCCTTTAGTAACTCCCCTTAGTAAATGACCATTGTTTAAATACCACAGCCTACCTGAGTATTGTTGCTGACCATGTCCATCCCCTTATAATCATAGTGTACCCACTGGGATGTTGTGGAATGGGAGATTTGCATCATGGATGACTAGCTGACAATTCTGCAGCAACTGTCCATATTAACATGATAATATAGACAGCTGTATTATTGTGTCCATATAATATGAATCAAAATCTCTGGAGAATGTTTCCAGCACCTTGTTGAATCTGTGCCACAAATAATTAATGCAGTTCTGAAAGCAGAGGGGGGGTGCAACTCGGAACTAGATTTGTGTACCTAATAAAGTGCGTGGTGAGTCAGGTTCAATTTTATTACTGCTGGTCCCAGGCCTCTTTGACATTATGTGCAATTCCCAAGTGAATCTGAAAAGACATGGGCAGTGCTGATCATGCTTGAAATGCTGTGTGTGTGTAAAATAAACTAACCTTAGTGGAAAGAAACAGACAATTTTTGTTATAGTCCAAAAGGGCAAATAGTCAAAGTTAGTTATATAACAAAATTGCCCCCTTCCAAACAACAAAATGACTGAAAGCTAAAATAACAAGAAGATTAGTGGTCCTCTTTACTTGCTTGGTTCAACATGTTTTGGGGGTTGGGTATGGATTTTTGGAACTATAGGGACCCCAAAATGAAACCCAATGACATATCTGATGTATTGCCCTTTTGCTTTTGAAAAGGTTAAGAGAAACAGAATTTGACATAGTACATGAACCCCAATATTTGGTGTTAAAGTCAAACACACTGTGTGACAAGCCACCTCACCCTTAGAGATTCATAAAGATGCCCAAGGCTTAAAGCTGTTGAGACAAACAACCAGCAGTGGTGTTTCGCTCAAGCATTTTTACCATGTTGATGTTTTGTATAGTTATTGCTTACAGAACATTTTTTCAGAGTTCCTAAAAAAACAATTTCATCCTACAGAAAATACATTAAAATTTACTTTAACTGATTTTTAATAACTTTTACTCTACAACCTGCTCATCCACATAATCACAGGTCTTTCCTTTTTCCTGTTCTAAAAGAAAAGAGCAACTACTTACCACAAAGTTATTGCTACAAGATCTACTTGTAAGGCAGTGAAGATGTAATAGTGTTCAATTTTTCTATGTTGCAAGTTAATGGAATTTAGAAAATTCAAATGTTTTGATTAGCTAACTTTTTTTTTATCTTACCTTCTTGACTTCATACTTGATGGCCAGTTTGACACGGCTGAGGCAGGGACGGTTGTAGGGGCTCGGTGGGCACTGATCCACATCGCCATTCAAAATAGCCTCAACTTCCTCTGTGTCCCGACAAAGGTCCAACACGCCCACCACAAAATCCTTACACTGCATGGACAGCTTACGGTAGTCATTCTGCATGAGAGAGCAACATGTGGAAATATTTCAGAAGAGAAAATAAAAGGAGGGAAAAGATTTTATTTTATTTAATTTTCACATATTTGTGAAATTTATTTCACCGATAGATACAGAATATGCACCATTCTAGGAATCATCGCCGTCCCTACATAATAATCACCCACTTCTTTTTATGTTTTCTAAGGAAGTTAGTAACATTTTACAGTCTTTTGTGTATATTTAGAGGGCTTGAAATTGCTTTTCCTGCCTTTTCACAAATCTTCAGCGTGTCTTTGTCAAAAAGGAAAAAAAAATATATATATCATTACATACATTAGCAGAAACAGCTGAATGAAGTGATCCACTCTTTTGCTTTTGCAGTGCTCTTTTTTTAATACTCAGTCAGTACATTTCCATCTTGCTGATTTGATTCACGCACAATTCTGCCAAAAAAGGAAAATAAATGTCCTAAATCCACAATATTTCAAGGCTTCAGATAAGACTAAAAAGTAACAAAAAAAAGTGTGAACACTGATACAGAACAGAAGCGCATAAATGTAAATCCATTCATTGAACATACTATGATATTATCCCCAGCTGAGAAAAAGCAAAGGAAACTCTAGATATAGCAAAATGATAGAAAGGTTACTAGTGCACTTTCTTACGTAGTAATTGCTGATGGAAATGCTGTATTTTTTTCAGTGTTTTCAAAAGTCACTTAAACGTCCATCTTCTTTAAAACTTTATAGAAAAAATACTTTTTCAGATTAGCAACAACTTTCAACTGATCTGGCATTTATACCAACTAGGACAGGTGTTCTAGTACAAATACAGACAACATGAGCTCAGCTGAAGTACAGGAAAAACACAAAATGTTTATGAATTGCTCAAAGCTGCTAAACTCTAATAACCGTGTAATTACACTAAATGAATAGTCTGAAGAAGATGCTTTTTATCTCTCTATCGCAGTTCATTACAAACTGAAACCAGTTATTAACAGCTTCTATAAAATCTGTTGAATTGAGTCTTTCAATAATAGTTCAAGTCTCAATCTCGCCCTATGGCCCCCACATTCTATCAACCTCCCCTCTCCACTTCTGCCTCATTCTGTTTAGCAACAGTTGGTTGAGCAGGAAGCAGTCAGCAGACTTGAGCTTCTGGCAGATTTAGAGCCCCTAAGGAATGATTATCATTTTGCATTCACCACCAGGTTTGTGCTCTGCCCAAGCAAACCATTACGCCGTGTTGAGGCAAACGCTTTTACATTGTTCTTCTCAGTAAAATAATTAGCATTTAACGCGATTGGAAATTATCAGCTCCACTCTCTCAGCTTTCTTTCAGAGCATCTTTTTAAGCAGGTAGCATACTTAAAAGTATAAGCCTGTACCATATATTAGTATAGCTACTTCCCGAGAACATCATTTATATTCCTCCAGAGTTTGGTTCTTTTAGTAAGGATGTTTCTTTATAGCACAACTTGGACAGTATCAGTCTTGAATATAAAACTGAGAATTAACTTTTGTACAATCTGTGTGTTCACATTCTTAAACACCATACAGCTCCAAAAAATGGATACATTTTCAAATCTGATCCATGTTCTTTGGATTTATTGTTTAAAAAAAATAAAAGAAACTGAACCTTTGGTGACAAGAAGGAAAAGTCTGTTGCCTTTTTTCCCTTCAGGCTGCTAGGTGAAAGAAATCAATTACTATCTCCAGTCTGTTCAAATCCAGGCAAAAACAAGATTTCAGGGTGGAAGAAGTACAAAAATATTTCTCTTAATCAATTGTATTTTTATTGTTCGGTAAACATAAAAAAAAATGTACACACGCAGATAGTACGCATACATGAAAATCCAATCACAGTTCGAGCTATGTGAGTTTTTACCTTGACAGCTGAGATTGAGGACAGTGTTGTGAAATTGAAATTGGAGACAGAGCGGTGTGAAACCGAGTGAGAATGGTTACAGATGAGTGAACTGAGGGGTGTATGAAGAGAGAGGGCGGGCAGGGAGGTAATGTAATGTAAGATGGAGGCACGCTCTCTTTTGTTGTCTTTTGTCTCAGTTTCTCTCAACACTGCAATATTATAGAAATAGAAGTTGTGAAATTATATTCCAAATAAAAGTTACCTGACACTTTGCACTGTCTTATTTTATTCTCCAAGAGGTCTTTGAAGATTTTGTGCACGTGTGTACAGAAGCTCAGAAATTGCTGGGTTTTCTAGGTGAATATAAATCTTTGGTTTGTACAAAGGTCCTGATGTGCACTTAGCAGTCCCTACATAATAAACACTGCAATATGCAAATGCAATATTCAGTCTGTAACTTAGTAGTGGGCCAATGGAATGATATGACAATATGTAGCACTGACAGCTGCTGTAAAGCCAGGAAATTGTTATTCTTCAGGAGAAGTGATACCTGAAGCTAACACCTAATGCAGACAGAGGAGAAAAAAAACCACTTGGCTTCAGTTTTATCTTTGAGTCAGTTTGTGATGGTGGATGAATATCTATTGTTCTTTTATGTGATGGGAAAAATCTTCAGCTACTGAAATGTTAAAGTGAAACAAGCAGAAAAGAAAACACACAGAGAAAAGCAAAGAATAAGAAAAATAAGGGTCTGATGATTTGAATTATGTGAATTTAGAGGCTTCTTGAATGAAAAGGCTCCTGATTGGCAGCCGCCTTCTCAATCTTGGACATAGAGGTACTTCTCAATTAGGCTTCTCTGAAAATACATATGAATAAATACACAGTGGTTCACAAAAGAGCTAACGTGGTCATTGCCTAAACCTCAAAAACACACTGTGTGTATCTGTACAGTGCATCAAGCAGGCTGCTTAGAGGATTCAACTTTTTTCAGGATAGTAGCTTTAAAAACGAGATGAAAGAAATATAAACTTACAGCATAAAAGTCTTCAATAATTCACCAAGGAAATTATAAAATGCCATTTTCACTCACTGACCCAAGTTATCTTTTACAAATATAAATAAATGAATTGTTCAGGATTGTGAGCACTGCCCTTATTAACTGAGAGTATGAATAGATAAATGCAACTGTCAAAGAACTCAGCGACCAAGCTGAAATAGACGTTAAACCACTGCCTGCATTTCTTTTTATGCGGTATTAATAAAATCTTATTTTACATACAGATTGGTGTTATTGTTGAAAATAGCATATTTCAGATTGTTTTAGGTGTCTTGAGGTCATAAATGCGCAGCTAATGGCACAAAGAATTCATTAATTTGTTCACATGTAGCATTATGTCAGCAACAAT
Source organism: Cichlasoma orientale (assembly GCA_034780415.1). NCBI lineage: Eukaryota > Metazoa > Chordata > Actinopteri > Cichliformes > Cichlidae > Cichlasoma > Cichlasoma orientale. The sequence continues at coordinate 35,810 of JAVDPK010000322.1, read as the reverse complement.
TTACTCTAACCTTTTCCCCCACATCTGAATGCTCAATAAAACATGCCCGACTTGGGGCTATCGGCATACTGGCTTAACATTATTTGATATTTTAAATTAATGAGAAGATGATGTGAGGAGGGACAAGAAAACAAATAAAGAGAAAAGACAGAGGGGTGATAATGAGATGGTAATGAGACAGATGAGCTCCAACATAACTCTGGTCCCTCAGGTGAGCCCTTCTCATTAACTTGTCTGGAGACAGGGAACAGACTGACAAGCAGAAAGCAGAATATCAAACACAAATGGGGGTAGAAAGCAGAAGGACCAGAGGAATAATGACAGGTATTAACAGAGTATTAGGGGTAAAGAATCAAGCACTACATGGGTGTACAAAGGTAGGCCATTTTCTAGTTTGCCGGATACTTTAGTACCATCTAATGGTAACGACACCTGTGCACATTTTACATGCACTTACATGCATACTGCCGCTAGAATTTATTTAAAATGTAACTATAGGTCATTATCAATAGCTTGCATGAGCCACTTATACAGTCAGTCTCAGGGGAAAGATGGTGTTGACTGACACTCGCATACCCTCTAGTTCCTTTGCACAGGTTCGAGCAAGCCTACAGACAAGACAGATCCAATATTGCACCTAAAACAGTTTTCACTGTTTTAGTTTGAAGAAAATTGTTCACTTCTAAGTGTCCAGAGGCCAGTACTGCTAATTCTTGTTTGTGCACATGAGAGTACATTTTTAATGCAATGATTAGTCATTACAATCTAAGAACATCTGATCAATATATCTGACTGGAAAACAAATAGCAATTTTAAAGAAATGTCAAGTATAAATGTATGTATCTAATATTTGAGTCTAATGCGTGAGTCTCTCTGGTTTCTCAGTGTGTCTGGTTTCAGAGTGTGGTAGCCATAATATCCAAAGCTAACTGATTTGGGACTAGTATACAAGCTGGCACAGCAGGGGGAAATAAGCGCCTTCTCTACCTCAAGCTGCTACCCAAAGCATGCTCACCCCTGACACTCAGCACAAGTAAGTCCAAACCAATGAGTCTGCTTTAAGAGAGATGCCAGCACACATTCAGTATTTAGGTTTGATTTCTGGTTAAAAAAAGAACAGAAAGTATCAAACCAATCTCAAACATGTTACAGAAATCAGGGACAAATCAGTTACGCATATTGTCCAAACTTGTCCTTCCTCACATTTAAACACACAGCAGATAATAGTCTGCTTCAGATATGTTCAGATATATGTGGAAATACTCTTTGATTTAGATGAGAGAGCTGCTGGGGTAGTGTACATGGGGGGCGTATGAACTGTACTATTCTCACTGTGAACTTTGTTCTAGGGAGCTGCCACGTTAAAGAGGGTTTAATGTCCAGTCAGACTGCGTCAGACATTTGTGTTCGCTCACGCACCTCCATCGGGTAATGTCTAGAAAGGTTTCAGGGCTGCAGTGCTTTAGTGATAGTGGCTTTACACTTTTAAGAAATATCATTAAGTATTAACTATTACACACAAAGAAAGTGTGTAATACCCCAAAAAAGTAATGCATTTAAAAGCCACTCACCTCTAACCCTAACCTTCAAGTCTCAAACCTCAAAGAGCCCTCTGAAGGGCGTCCAAGCTACGTGCAAGCTTTAGAAATTAAAATTTTTCTTCACCAAGATAGAGATACAAGTACTATCTTGTATTTATGCCAGTATTTTTACACCTGCATCATTATCTTCAAAGCAACATGTGTTTCAGTGACTGCAGTATAGATTGGAATTTTTTTCCGAGAGTGCAAAATGTTCCACTTTATAGCTCTTACACAACTCCAGGATAAATTGCATTACTAACAGGTATTTCAGAAGAGTAATGAAAATCCACATTGCACTGGGAAATGCATTCAAGATGAAATCAGTGGTAGGAACATGGGGCAGCGACAGATGCATGAATTTACTTAAACCAGAATATTCCTATTCTACATAACTTAAAAAACATGAAGCAATAAAAATACCTAAGAGGATAAGAATGCCAGGCTTAGGATAAGATTCCTGAAAATAATTTTAAATGTGTTGCTTTTACTTTTTTTTTTTTACAAAAAGTTGATAAAATGCTACTCAACCCACTCATGGAGGGCATATTTGAGGTGATTAAAGAGGCAGTGCATGCTTAAACATTTCTGAGCTGTGAAATAATTGATGTGTAAAACACATTACTGATGGTGTTAATGTTGACATTTCTAGAAAATTTAAAAAAATGAAAAAAAAATGAATTCAGAACAGCTGAAATCACCACCTAATGTTTAAATTACACCGAAGCTTGCAAACCAAAGTTTGGGACCAGTGGATGGACTTTCTCCTGCTGCCATTACACCATTACATCACTGCTATTTTTTAGTTTTGGCGCAGTGATTCAGACTTTTACTTTTGTGGTTGTAGGAGAAACACTGGACTGCATTGTTTTACTTTAGTCCCTTTTATGGTATGACAGGTGCAGATGGCAGGACAGTCCCTTGGTACCAAGAGAAAGACAGAGGGAGTGTGAGAAACATTACTGGGGCTGGTGCCAACTGCTCAGACTGATATGGCATGGGATCAACGCGGGTCTCCATCACACTAATGTCAGCTTCTGGATTCTGGAGGGGAACAATCGCTCATCTCAAAAGAGCCATTTGAGGTGCCTTGTGATTCTGTGTCACTTTCTGTGAACAATTCCTGCCTCACACATCTGCTCCTCATCCTCAGCCCTTTCTTGTCTCCGCCTTGCACCCTTTTCAAGCATTTTTCAAAATTAAGCAGTGGGTAGAGTAAGGTTCATAGCTGGGGACTGAACTTAATGAGACTAATGTACATTTGCAGTATGACATCTATATCTTTACAAAACAAATCTTTATTTTTATACCAGTAAAATATAAAAAGTAGGTAAAGAAAAGCTGAGAGACCACCTCACCTTAAATTCTGTCTCAATGTTGGCCAGTCTCGCCAGTTCGTTGCTGAGCTCGAGGGCGGTGAGCACAGGGTCTTCACTGCTGAGTGACAGGTAAGCGGCACTGGCCAGGGCCTTATATGCATTCATCCTGGAGCGTGAGTGGCTGAAGGAGTCTTTCTTCTGTTTCTCCACACATTCTGAACATTTACAGAAATAGTCATGAGGCCTTTCGATGCGGGCCCCCTTTGTCAAAAGGATGTGGACAATCTCGTACTCCTGGCAGTGAGCAGCCAGGACGATGGGGGTGATGTCATGCGAAAAACGTGTTCCGTCTTCGTCATAGGCGTAAAAGTCATCATCACGCATCTCCTGCTCCAGCGTGCTTAAAGCCAGTCGCAGACCTCCGCCAAAAGCAGGATGGGCAAGAATGGCTTCAACAATTCTAACATAACCTTTTGAGATGGCCAAAAGGAGGCCATCACCAATCCTAGCCAAACCATCCTTCTTTAGCAGCAGCTCTGTCACTTCTAGGTGCTCATTACCCACTGCGAGCTGCAAAGCATTCTGGCCCATGTAGTCCACACAATTAAAGTTAAGGGTTTTGGACTCTTCCAGCATCTTGCGGACCACAGGAATGTTTCCATATTCAGCAGCATCCAGAAAACGCTCCTCCTCTGCAGTGAGGGGCGAGCCACGCTCATTGAACATATATGCTGGGCCCCGCACTGCCTGGCGACGCCCCTTCTCCCTCAGCGTCGTATGCCGGCGATGCATGGCTTCCACCCTGGAGACATTAAAGAGAGTAAGACACACTAAAATCATGGAAAAGAACAAACAATTAATGAGATGGCATTGGAGGAAGAAGACAAAGGCATTTAAGAGTCAGGGAATGAAGCAACAAAATTATGAAGAGTATGTGAGAGAAAAGTAGAGAGGAAGAAAGTAAATGTTGGAGGCAAGCAGAAAAACTGCCTATGGTGTATCACACCAGGTCCTCCATGGATACATGGTGTATCACACCAGGTCCTCCAACACAAACAGCTCTGCTTGACACAAACTTCTTCAGTGACTGTACAGGAAGCACCACCAAGATGCCTGTGATTTATCTGCCCCCGGATAGATCAATAAACCACTATAATGGGTCAAATCTCTCTGTTGGGCAGGTCAACAGCTCTGATTGAGAGATGAAGCTGGCTCCTACATGACAAACTCGCATTATGTGACAATGGTCATTCAAGGTGACCCTTTGACCACTGGTGAATATGAGTTTAGCAGTTGTCACTTGCATGGATAGAGACATAAAAATGAACCTCCTGCTCTCTGCAATGTCTTTCTTTGTCTTTGTCCAACAATGCCCAGTAATACAGGGCCAGTATATTGCATAGAACTGGTGGTAATCATTTTTGTTAGAGCAAAGCAGGTTTCATCAGGACTATTGTGCTCCAACTACTTTGTTATAAATTGTCCAAATCAGCACTATTGTACGCCACCTACTGCAATTAAATCCACCATAGTATCTGTGTCTGCTGTATGATTGGACAGTCGGTAAAACCCAGATAATGAAAAAGCCTTCAACCTCCCCAGAGAGAACGATAGCAGAGATAGAGATACTTTTTTTTAAAAACATAATTGGTTAGTATTTTCCAGAGAAAAGACTGTCAATAGATTTTCAATATAATGCTGCTATTATGAGCTAAATGGTTGTAAATGATACAGTGACCTTACAAATGACTAGGGGTCCAGTTTCACATTAAGACCTGCCAACAAATTGAAAAAAAAGTAATAAAAATACCAGGCAGGGTTATTTTGAATTTGAGTTATTTGTAACTCTGTGTGTGTGTGTGTGTGTGCGTGCGCGCGCACACAAGAATGCAGGACATTGAAGGAAATGGTGAAAATGGAAACTTGTTCAAGGTAGAAATATTCCCTGGGGGGTGTCAATGGATGTGGAACTGAGAAGATGAAGGGAGCTCACCAAGACAAATCTTGTGGGTGAGAGAAAGAGAGAGAGAGAGAGAGAGAGAGAGAGAGAGAGAGAGAGAGAGAGAGAAGGAGCTGGTCATATGTGATTAAAGGGTATGAAAGATCTTTAGTTTTTGATTTTTGACTTACACAATCATTTGTGTATGCACTTGGCTCGCCGTCAATGGGAAAGAGCAAAATCTCTCCCTCTCTGTCACTCACAGACATATGCACAATTACAGATTAGGGCACCAGAATGTGAACAAAACCTACATTATCTCTAGAATGTAATGCAAACCAATACTATAGATTTATAGCACGTACTACGTGCTAACTCCAGCAGAAAAGCATATTTTTCCATAGGTTTGTTTTGTTGATTTAATGCTTTGTGCTGTAAGTTGTGCCTAATATCTTCCCGACCTCTACACAAACGCATACAGAGGAATATTCTTACAGACATATTTGTAAACATTGGGAAGATTTCTCATAAATGAAGGAAGAGCCTGGCTGCCAGCCCATTTAGATAACCTTATAGTCAGGTAATGAATCACCATTTTCCATCCCTCTCTGGCTCCTTCTCCATCCATCTTTGGCTGTTTGTAATTCGGATCTGAAATAAAATTTACCTTCATCATTTCAATGTGGAACGGCAGTCACGCAGACAAGAGGCGGCAGACACAATTGAGATAAACAGGCAGAGAGAAACTGTGTCTAGGTGGTAGGTACAGAGCAAGAAGAAAAATTAGTAAAGAATGTGTACATGTATTTCTGCTTATATATCTAGCTTGTGTGACTGTACTTATACTGCATGTCATATAGTGCTCATCCTAAAGAAAGACTACAGAACTTGAACTATTTAACAAAAGACGAGGGAATGAAAAACTGCCTCTAAAAACAAACAACATCCAACTACAGTTGTCTTCTTGGTCATAGTATATTTTGGTTAAAAAGCAATCCAAAAGTCTTTGACTTTTGTAGGACCTCAATGTCCTTTCAAACTACTTCAATAAATCTGCCAGCCACATTTTCATGTTAAGTATACATTTTGAATTTGTGTAAAGGGGATGTTGCTTCAAAATCATGATTTAGGTTAGGATAGAGTGGGTAGAAACAGGTTATTTTGTAAATAGCGGTGATGGCAACTATTTCATTTTGATTTAGTGTTATCAGACTATTCACTATATAAGCACTGTTTTTGAATCCTGAAACTGCACCTGCTACTGAGTCTACTCAGTTTGATGTTTCCTCCCAGTCAGAGCCTCCCGCAGATCATTGAGAGTGGCTGTCCAATCACAAAGCTCCCTCTTGTACTAGCAACAAAACTGACAGAAAAAGAGGACAAAGCGGAATTGCACCATTGCCGCAAGTATCTATAACACAACAGCGGTGCCTGTTCAAAAATCTTCTCAAACTACAGTTCTTTAATAATTGGCTTGAGTTCAGCTTACTGGGTTGTAAAAGTTCAAGTTGGGTCATAGTTTGGGTGATTTAGGTGCACAGGTGGACAGGTCAGATATTTTTATAGTTGGCTAAAAATCTATATTCTATGAGCATAATTAGTTGGCATCTTTGCCCAGAGGCCAAGCTCAAAGTGAATGGTTAGCTACAAAAAATAAATAAATCAAACACCTGCTTGGATTGGTAGTAATGTAAATGTTAGAGAGTAACTTTTAAAACGCAAAATTACTTACAGGTGTCAAATGTAAAGTGTTTTATACCTTTTACTCTTAGAGCAGCAATAAATGTGTTGGAAATGTACAATGAACCTTTAGCACAGATTGAAAGCACAATAAGATAGCTGTCACTAAGAGTTTTTCAGTCAAAGGAACTGAATAATCAATTTTCTGCCAATTTTGCGTGTCCTCTTTGTCACACTTGAACCCTTCTAAGGTTGAGGCACCAAGTCATTTATAATCTGTGCAAGCAATCAATTAGGTTAGGTCATTTACCGGTGAACTAGGGAAAAGGAAGGAAAGAAAAGGAGATTAATCAGGTTTGAAATCAAATTTTACAGAAATGACAAATGAGTTAGTGTTCTATCACTGCACACACACACAAGCAGGATATTTGAGAAATGTTACACTATCTGCTTTTATAAAACACACACACACACACGCACACACAGAGTTCAAACAGTAAACTGCCATTTTTTAAAGATCAAAGTCGAGTTGCTCAACATAATTTAATGATAATGAGAAACAGACATGTTCACCCTCTCTAACCAGCTCATTCACACGAAACCCAAGCGCACAGGTGTCCAACATTTAGCCTAGTCAGCCATCAGTGAGAGCTTCTTCCATGTAAGGCCTGTTAAGCTGAACACTGGCGTATCAAAGAGACAGACCAGGGAAGATCAAAGTCCCAACTCTCAGGCCTGCCATTCTCAATATCTGATAGTCATAGCTAAGCTGGCAGCGCAACATGAATATCCATTAAGTATTGCCATGTATGTCCCACTTTTTTCTCTCTGGATATTTTCTAAATGAATGTAGCGGGCTGCATCCACCAAATGGTGAGCATTTGCTTTAGTGAAGCAAAGAAATTATACATGAGATGACTACATATGATTCTGTACACTGTACTGTGCAAAACAGTCTCTGTAGCCTGCTCCAGCTCTGTGTCACATGGTGGTGCCCATGCATGTTTCTCATTTAATGATCTCTCAACCCCAAAAGGTACTGGAAGAATGCATGAATTCATCAGTCCTGACTTCCACACATATATGTATTCTATACCTTCATAACTCCACAGGAACACAACTGAACCTCTTCCACCTCCACCTCTGGAGGTGGAAGAGGGGGGAAAAAAAGGAGGAACCTTTCGAAATTCCAGTTACTGTGAACTAACATTTCAGATAACAACACATCTCAGGATGTTATGTTAAAAGCAAAGTAAGCACAAATATGACACTAATAACCTCACTTAATGCATTTACTTCAAAAGTCTTCTAATCTGCTGTCTATGTAATCCACAAAAGCAGCTGAGTGTAAATCTGTGACCCACAAGCTAGGTTCAGCTTGCTTAGTCAAAATCCTGCCTGCTTCCACGCTTTTCAAAACTGACCTCTACTTGTTGACATTCCAGGTGGATTAAGGTTTTTTGTAATAGTTTATAAACAAGCCCACAAGCTCTGCACAAGGCCGAGACAATGTTCACTGGATAAAATTTTATAAGGGAGACTCACGTTTGCCTGGTTTCAGAGTTGAACTCGGTGTCTATGTGCTCAACAGAGTAGTGGTTCCCGTAGTCCGAGAGCTCCGGAGCCCGGTGCAGTCTCTGTCCGCGGTGCTGAAAGCGCTCAGCAGTCGCCGCTCCTCGTACCCTCCACTTGGGAAACGGGTCATCGTGCTGGTCGTAGACCGCGTCTACATGCACACCCGGCAGCGAAAGAAGCGGAGAGCCGGTGTCCCCGGTGCGCTGGCGGAACTTTGGCGGTGTGAAGTGTGTGGAATCCCCGACTTCTTGGTACTCTGGTGATGGGTTAAGACACTCCGGAGAGGCGAGGTAAGGTGGGTCTGTGTCCCCAAGCAGCGGAGAGGCGGAGGAGAACAGGTCCAGGGGCCGCGGAGAGGAGGGAGATCCTCGGGGAAGTCTGAGAGAGAGGGGCGAGGAGGGAGACTCGGAGAGGTGCCCCCTCTCGCCGCTGTCGCTTTCCTCTCCCTCGTCACACATTGGGAGAGTTTCTGTGCACCATATACTTTAAATTATTTTAGCTATGTGACAGACATTTAACAGTGTTTGTCAAAGTTGCCACCGCACAAGTTTCTTCTGAGCAGCGCCGTGGCGACGAGCCAAGCCTCCACCTTTGCCTCGGAGTGCGCGCGCTAATTAGAAGGCAGCGAGTACGCGCGCAGGGAAAAGCCAGCCCTTTACAAAATGGAAGGAAAAGCAGAAGTGGCAACACCACAAAGTAGCCTAACTCACACGTAACAGTGGCCAAGACAAACGATTACATCTCAGGATTGTATTTGCTACCCAGAAAATACAAATGAGCTAATTTTGCTTTATTATATGTGCACTGAAAATTCTTTGTAATTTTGGGAGAGGGGAGACGGAGCAGATGGAGCTTGTTTAGGATGTGAAGGGGTTAATTAGCATGCCCACCTGTTATTGACCAATTACTGGCACTGGCATAATCTTGTTATTGCTTTAGAGAACAAACAAGCGAGTCTTTGCTTACATGGAATCTCAGTGGCGGGTTTACTATTTTGCAAAGTCCTTACTTACTCTTAAGGGTTTGGCAAACCTGGACACCACTATCATGAAGAGCAGGGACATACAGTCTGTGTGTCCATTTGTGTGTGTGTGTGTGTTCGGTCTTCTAATTAGAGGCCCATTAGTCACGATGGAGACTTCCTGCAACCCCACACAGACACTAACCGGTCCTAACCCAGCTCTTTGATCTTTGATCATTCTTGTATTTATGCACCAAAAACATCTACACAACTGCTGCATACACGTGTTACTGAGTTTTGTTACATAATATATACTGATTCGAACCCGTAATTTTAAGTTACAAGAACATAAATGAACTTTATGTGTTCACCCTTAACACCTCTGTACATGACGCGGTTGAACTGGTTTCTTTCACTGAGATGACTCACCCTAATGACAGTCATATAGGGCAAAATTTAAAGTTATGTATTAGAAGTTATATATCCATAACTTTTTTCCTACAAAATTAAGAAATTAAGTGAGTCATAAATGTTTTAATGCCACATTTCACATCTTTCCCGCATTAGAATGATGGGATTAAAATGAGAAACCAGTGAAGCAGCTGTGCAAGATTAATTACACATGAAAATTCATATTTTAATGAAATTGTAGAACTGCTACAAGGAACTCTTGGAAATACCAACAAAATGTTTTTCCTTGTTTATTTGTATTAACCAGGTGGTCTATATGCTCTATGCATGGTGACCTTGAATGAAAGAACATTTTACGGATAATACATTATCATTAATAAAGTTACTCTTTATATAGTTTCATTCAATAGTTAATTTAGAGATTAATTAGATATGGGTGACACTGATAGATGTGTGTTTATGTTTTTAAGCTACACTAAGCAGCTTTTGTCATCTACCAAAACACACACTACATGAAAGGTGCTACTGCAGGATAAAAATGTTAGAGAAAAGATCCATGTGTTTTAATGAGTAAGTATAAAAATGCAAGTATCAAGTACTATAGTTGTTCAAGGAGGCACAACTGCATTATTGAAATAATCCACTGCAGCTTTTTTAGAAACACATAAATATGGAAGACTCTTTTAACGTATTGCAAACACTAGATTATCTTCTTTGGTTTTTAAAAAATGGAAATCAGTTTTGCGTGATGTAATGCCTCTGCATGGGTTTGAAATTTTCTGGTCTCAGCCCAATCACTATGTCACTGCAGGTGACTATTGTCTGCCAGAGGCAGAACTCTTGCTGTGAAATCACTGATTGGGAGTGTTTAGAAAAGTCACGTAACTGTGTAGGAGCATTTTGTGTTCCGTTTGATTTGGAGTGATACTCCTATTTCAGAGTAAAGGAAGCAAACTCTTCTGATGGGTTAATACCATATTAAACGTTGCATTAAATGCTTGTGTAAAATCCAGTGCCCTCAAATGTTCAAGATAAACAGACAAAGAGAGATTAAAAGCAGACAGACATCAATAAAGAAGTTTGATTGAATTACATCTTGCAACAGAACAAAGGCTATGTATGATCATATTAAACACCAATCCAATTCCTTCCAGCAGCCCAAACACTCTCATTGCATTGTGCACTGTAAAGATTGCAGCTCCCTCTGTTATAAAACCTGAGAGAAAAATGCAGATATGCAGAATAAGGTCAGAGGAAACCACTTCTATTTTCCATTATGTTGTACAAGTCAGGTGACCAAACTTAAAATTCACCTATCCAAACACACCTTAGCTAAGATGTGATGTCACAACAGCCTAATATTAATAAGCTCTACTTTCAACTGATTATATCTATTTCATCAGCAGCTAGCTGCCTTCAGCAGCAGCACATACCACCTCCAGCAGCCAAGTCAGTCCAGTTTGTTGGACAAGCTGTCAGGCGGTTACTATTCTCTTGTGACAGTGGACAGCAGATGTGCCAGTTGGTTGACGCCAGTCATCACTTACTCCGTTTGAGTTATAGAATAAATGTTCTCCATCCAGGCTCCACATCTGACAGGTGTTCACCTGGCATCTGGACAGAAAGTCCATTTGAAGGAGTTGATAGTCTGAAGCTGAGCTGCTTATGGCGTTGGCTGAAGAAGGAAAGCTGCAACACTGCTGTCCTATCAGGTTCTCCAAGTCATCATTATCCCCTTCCTCTTCAGGTATTTAGAAGGTAGCAGACCTGAATGACTTCTGCAATAACTGGCAGTGAATCATTCACATCACTGTGGGGGAATTTTGATCAACTCTTCTTTGCAGAATTGTATTAATTAAACCACACTGGAGGGTTTTCAAGCATGAACAGTATGTTTAAGGTTATTCCATGTCCAGACTTTGACCAGACCACTCCAAAACCTTTGTTTTGTTTGTTTGTTTTTTGCCATTCAGAGGTGGAGTTGCTGGTGTGCTTCAGTTGATTGTCCAGCCCAAGTGTGCTTGAGATTCAGGTCACAAACTGACGGCTGGACATTCTCCTTTTACGTTTTGATAAGTTTGCATAGCTTTTTCCCTTAATAAATGAAATCATGATTTTAAAATACTGCAATTTGTATTTAGTGGGGTTATCTTTGTCTACAATTTCTTTGATGATGTGAAACATGTTACTGTGACAAATATGCAAACAAACAAACAAATAACAATGGAAGGGGCAAATGCTTAATCACAGCACTGTAGTACATGAATGACGCAGACAGAAGACCCCCATAAATGCCTCTGTAAGCATTTCAGGGTTTTTATGCATAGAGGAATTTGTATTGAAATATTTCTTTAACCAGCTTTGTAATGTGAAATAATTTGTTCAAGCATCATAGCATGTTTTGGTTTGTCTAATGGTCACAAAATTCATTCATAACAGAGTCATTGCTGTCACTGAACGTGGATCAGTCGTGGTTATCTCTGTAGTCCCACCAGCTAGGTATTAAAATAGTTTGACAGTTGCAAAGAGCAGCAATTTCTCTTATTTTGAAAGTACAGATGTGGCTGCTGTGGAGCACGATTTGCATTCTACTGTGCAAATGTTTTTAAGCCTGCAAAGCAACTTTAGTTAGAGATTTGGTATTTCTCACTTATTTTTTCCAAGTCAGCACTGACTGTCTCAATATTTATGCAAGAGCATACTGTTTCCCCAACATTTGCACAGTGCTTTTTGATGACTGAGCATCAAACCAGCTAAATGTTAATCGTGCCAGAAGATGATACAAATTAAATATGCCATCAATTTGTTTTGCAGAGGCGGTTCGTCTGAACATTTTGCATTGGAAGCCAATTTTAAGATACATTCAATATAAACTTGTCACGTTGAATAAAAACAGAGCCTAAATATATGCTCGTGCAAATTAGCTGTGTGTGAATATATTTGTCATAAGACAGGGTTGCAGAGTTCAAATGACCAAAAGAAAATTACACAGAAGAACAAATGATGACAAACATCAATCATCGAATGGGTCCCAGTGTCTTTTTCCATCCCTTTGTACTGAATGGCCAGCTCTTTTTTCACACCCTGTCATCTGCTCATTCCCTTGCTGTCAAACACACTCACCCTCAGCTGTTTTTTTTGGCCTCAGTTCACCGTTTCATCCACGCTGAAGGCAGAACTTTGGTCACATAACACAAGATTCTAGACTTTTCCGGTTTGCATTTAGATAGTCTTTTTAGATATGTAAGGTCTCTGATCTATAGTCTTTATTAGCCTTTTTTCTGTGAAGGTGCTTTGGTGATTAAAAGATGGAGGAAACAAACAAAGTTTTAGATAATGAGAGAGTCACAAACACCAAAGTCATTTATGAAGGTCCTTTATTTTTGGCTTTAACATTCTGCTCTATGTGCTAGAAAATTGGATCTACGGATTAAAGAGTCAAGAAATTGCCATTAAAAGTCATCAGCCCTAATCAAACCACGCTGTTTGAGCTGTCTATGTGATTGATTAAGGCTAAATATGGTACAATAGTGTTGTCTGTCACAGGTAAACAAGGCTACACTGCAACCAGGTTTCCTGTCCTCACGACTTCACTGTGAAAATCGGACACTGTTAAAACATCAGGGGAGGAAGTGCACAAAAGCCAATTGCTTACACCCTCCATTGACCTGACCTCATGGTAGTTTTATTGGTCACTGAATCAATAACACACCGTTGAATCAATGCGAGCAGCACTCAAGCGGGAACACAGTTTTTTTCCTTTTTCTTTATTTTACTTTGAATGTTTGCGTCTCTCTTTCCTCCAACCAATGAGATCGTTCACAGTTGACTTTGCTAATAGCTGCCAGATATTGGAGTCAATGCATACTCTATGCATATTTGATTTGCACAGAGCAGCTGGAGAGCCATTGAAATGTTTAAAAATTTTATAACGTCTGCTTGCCGAGGTTTGATGAATGACTTGTGACAGAGCATTTAATGAGATATTCTTCCAACTAGACTTTATTGAAGATATCAGATGCTGTGTAGTTGCAGTTGCATGCATCTGTCTGAACCACACACACACACCACATGCTCTTATGTGCACACACATGTACACAAGCACACAAAACAATGCAAATCCATTCAAATAAATGCGCTAAGAATAATTCGTTCTCTTAGTCTGTTTCTTCTGTTATTACACCCTGGGAATAAAACCTTATTACTAACCAAAGCATTTTGAATGTTCAATCGTATATATACAGGGTGCATTCATAGCTATTTATCATTTACAAACAATGGCCTTCATGGTTCCCAACAAGCCTACACTACATGGAACTAGCCGACATATACATTTATTTACAACCTAGTGACTGCTACTTTGTGTGAAATGTATTAAATGCTTCAGTGCACTTAATACATTCCACCTTGATCCACATCGCTAAGTCATTATGGAATTGTGACAGCAAGTGTTTTGTGGTTTAGCAGTTTGTGTGTGTGCATATACGTGTGTGTCTGTGAGTAACTGGCCTCGAGAGGTTCAAATTCAGCAGATGGTGGAACTGAATGGAAAACCATCATTTTAGCTGCAACAAGGGAAACAGAGCCTTCTCATGGCCAAACTGGGTGTTGACATTAGGTCTTTGGTGCTGTCAGTAGAGACTCCCTGTGTTCTCCAATGTCTGGCATTTCTCTTTGGCTTTGATTTAAAAAAAAAAGACTCAAAAAGTCAATGATTTGAGCTGAGATAAGTGCAGTTGAATTTCCTTGTTCTTTACAGTAATTTGATCCTCTGAATGTGTCTTCTTAATTCAAAAATCAATGATAATAATGAAGGTTATCTACAAATAGCTGTTGTTTTCTTGAGCAAATGTGCCTTGACATTATCACATGCCAACTACTAGAAATGTTCTCATTTGATCTGATCGACGAGGCTTTCAGGTTGTGAGTTGTAACAACTTTTTAACTAGCAATCCATAAAAAGTGGGGAAAGCAGTTTCATTACCTCATACAGAGCAGATCATTGGAACTTGCCATTAATTATCCCCACCAGTGACCTGTGCTGGGACAATCAACACCGTCTCTGGCACTGGGTCTGCTCCCTCTGCTTAACAGCTGGAGAGCTGAAGGTACCCACTGTGTCATCTTGAGTGAGAGGAGGCCCCCTACTAAGTAAACAAATCACCTGGGCTGAACTTAAATGAAAATGTTCTGATGTCTACTTGAGTGAAAATCTAATTTTCAAATCTTTATTGACTGCACAGCGAGTGTCAGAGGCAGTGTGAGGCTAAAAGCCTATGGGGAACACGTGAATACAGTAGGTGATAAGAAAGCATAACTACTCTGTAATTCTAAATGCTTGTGATAGTGCAAGTAAAAATGAACTCATTGTATTTTTAATAAAAAGTACAAACAAAACACATGAAAAAAAGCTGACGCTGCCATCAAAAATCTAAAACACATCCTCCATAAATCCTGTATACTGATGACAGGATATAAAAACTGAGACTGGCTGATGTTGTTTTTCATAAATAAGAATTATTGATAGCAAACATATGCACATTTAATTACAAAATTTGAGTAATATTCTGACATGATGCATTTTCATCGCACTATATCCATACATATGAAAAAAAAATGTAGTTATACCAAGGAGAAATAGCTACAGGCTTTTCCCCTGAATGTAAAAATGGAAAGAAAAGGAATAAATGACTCAGGTAATAGCTTTTGAAACACAGGAGACCAATATGTATTCATACATACATAATCTAAGCAGTGGGAAGGTGAGTAATTGACCCTAAAAGGATAGATTTAGGTGGAGAATTACTTTAGCTGCCCACATCAACGTTCTGTGTTTCCCCACAACATATCCCACTTACAGCAGCATGCTGCTTCTCTGTCTCTCTGAACTATAAATGGCTTCCCAGTACATCCACCTCTAACCCTGTGGTGAACCCACACCAGCCTTACCAGTGCTTTGTTACACATCAGGTTTCTCTGCCAAAGACTTTCAACTCAGTCTCACCCAGCTCTGACAACCATGGGAAATCCATGCTGTAAATTGAAAAAGTTCCTGAGGGAATGATGTGGCTGGTCAGATTTCGCTTTTTCATGCTGTGACACAAAGCTGCGACAGGGCTGAGGACTTTTCTATGGCAATTTATACTGTAAATATTCACAATAGATTAAAGACATTTAATAGATAAATAAGGAATTTTATAAGTAGATAAAACACACACACACACACACACAAAAATATGAGTCCCACCCAAATGATTGGCATTACCAATTAATTACTTTTTAACATACTGTACACTGACAGGGATCGACACAGATGCTGCCAGATCCTGAGCTACTCTGACATTTAATGCAGCTGCAGACATGGTCCAGAATAACGACTATGCAAAGTTCAAGAGACTGGCTCTTTTATTATATTTGTTTTGGATAACAATTCTGATGAGAAGTGTACATCAGGCTGTGGCTGCATAATCGTACTTCTTATTCATATCTCTTAGATAGAGGGTGTTTGTAATATATAATATAATATATTGTTTGTAATATAATATATTGTTGTACTAGACGTGAGAATCAGAGAGGGCTGAGTGACAGTTGTTCACTACAAATGATCTTATTCAACCCTCTCTGTGATCAAAAATGGCCCGTGGTACATTAAAACAACCCGTCTGTCACCGGCCTCTGCCTCACTGATATTTACTGTACTCTGGAAAACCCCTGAAAGGGTTTTAGCTTGCATGGAGAACTGCAAACAGAGTGCACATACAGTACTTGTCATGTCCTGGGCCGGTGGCCCAGTGTTTTGTGTTCTTTTGCTTTTGTCTAAACTTGTATCTTTGATTTGTCC
>JAVDPK010000322.1:0-19404 GCA_034780415.1 Cichlasoma orientale | reverse complement strand
TAATAAAACTCCAGTCCTGCATTTACGTCCGTGTTTGGGGTCCTCATTTCTGCCAGCGCAGCGGGGAACCGTGACAGTACTCCTGTCAGGAAGCATCTCATGTAAGAGTTTCCATCTCCCCCACTAACTGAGTGGGATAATATCTCTAGCAAACTTGGAACATATGAAAAGATATCACTCTATAAAGGTTGTTTTTATAATAATCTCTTCAGTTCAGCAGTCAGAAAAATGTTTTTCTTTTTTTCCCCTGCAACTAAATATGAATCAGGTGCCGTGTGTGTGTAGGTGTGTGTTTCCTCCCACTGACCAGACATGCCTGTTGGGTTGACTGGTGATTCTAAATTGACAGTCGGTGTGGATATGTGTGTGGGCTGGTGTCCTGTCCGGGGATTACTATGCCTTTCATCTAAAGAGAGCAGTACAGGTACCAGCACCCACGTGCCAAACTAACCACGACTGTTGCTCCACAATATGCCACAATATGGTCCCAGGCTGGCCATGTTTTTTTTCTTCCCTCTGTTTTGTTGTTTTTGCACACTTGGTGTTTCTTCAATGAGATGGGCAGGTCCCATGTGCCTCTGCCTGTTGGGTGGATTCTTCTGCTTCCCATTCTTGAGCTAACACACCTGTTACTCATCTGCTCATCACGCAACCGGTATTTAAGCACCAGCTCAACCCACTACTCTGTGTCAGACTGGTTGTGGTTGTGGCAATTAGGCCTTTGATGTTGCGTGTGTTCTCGAACTGCTTACCTGTGATAATGTTCCATTTCTCTTCTCCAGAAGCCACTCTGGGTTACCCGTGTGTTCATTCCCTGTGGAAAACTCACCTGTTGTCTCCCTCTTGGTCCACTCTCCTCCTGAAGACATTGCACAGTATATATATGTGCAGAATGTGTGTTTGGCTGTATGTGATTCATGAAGTAAGCTTTACCTAAGCATAATTCATCTGGAAATTAAGGCAGTTTAATCACAAATAAAGCAAGTCTACCCTTCCAGCATTATTGTCAGGCATTCGTGTCAATCACAACACGATCAGTTCAATCTAAATTATTAAATTGTTAAAAGTGGTTTAAATATTAAAGCTATATCATTTGAATTCACTCACATACACGCAGTCAAATTTAAATACATCAATATGGTGAGAAAAGTCTGCAGGGCCAGTATTCTCTGGAGAAGACCCCATTATTATGTCAAGCTTCAGTAATTATTTCATATACACACGAGCCACTGCTCCGCTGCCTACCTGGCAGAAAGAAATCAGCTTGCGGTGACGACTGAAATTCAAATGAGATGTCATGTTTTTCTCAGGCATTTAAATGAGATGAAAAGTTGTCAGTTAATGACAATATCAGTAGCCCAAGGCATTTAATGAAAGAGAGTGAAGGGCAATACTTCATAACTGAATAGAACATGCAAACACTGACACTATGGAACACCCTGTCTGATTATATTACAAACACATTTCTATATGCTACAGTTTTAGCTTTAACTTTTCATGTCTAGCACGATCAGGAATTCATCCTTAAACAGCTGCGATCATTCCACCCCAGAAAAAGAACAAAGAAATCCTTAAAAGCTCCAAATTACCATGACATTCATGCTCATCACGAGTGTATATAATCATCTGTCCACAACTGTGTCATTTAACACTCATTATAACAAACTAAGA
This sequence comes from Cichlasoma orientale, assembly GCA_034780415.1. Lineage (NCBI taxonomy): Eukaryota > Metazoa > Chordata > Actinopteri > Cichliformes > Cichlidae > Cichlasoma > Cichlasoma orientale. The sequence goes on along the minus strand of JAVDPK010000322.1, from coordinate 17,733 downwards.
ACAGCTGAATACGTTAGAATTTGTTAATTGCACACTTCGGATTTTATTTTTAAAAAAAAAAGCAGCGTGATCTCTGCACCACTGCAATTATGAAGTCCTTCTCTTGGTATTTAGTTCAAACATTTCTGCACTTTTTTTAAAAATGATGTCGTGATTTGATGTTCTTATGTGGATCTATATGATTCCTTGCCAAACACAACAATGATTTAGTGCTTTCAGCATAATCTCTTAGACCATACCTACTGGATTCTTCTGAGGTTCAAGTTTTAAGGAGATGTTTCTGTAAAATATGACTAAAAGATACCTCTAAGTACGGATACAATAGAACTGTACACCATTGTCCAAAAATGTGAGACTAAAGTAACACGTTTGTGTTTTTGAAGGATTGAATACTTATAGAAAATGCTGATACTCTAAGTTTTGACAAAAAGAGGCTTCTGCTCCTTTCAGTCACTGATTTACATCAGCTGATGCAGGCAAGATTTCATCGCTCATTGCATTTCAATATTTAATTGGATCGTTGTCATCACATGTTCTTTTTTGTCAAGTGTTGACTGTTTGAAGATGCAAGATTTTTACTTGACAGCTTTTTTTTTTTTTAAAAATGAACACCATGCACAGTTAGATATGTGATAAAGCTGTATTATATCTGGTCAAATCAATCTTTCAGAATCTGCTCTGGGGATTTACTACTGCATCTGAGTGACAGGTGAAAAAACAAAGAGAAAGAGGGGAAATCCATTCTATATACCTGAAGAGGTATATGCCAGCATGTACTGTGTGCGCACGTCTTATTGTATGAGCACAGTGTGAAAGTTCATAATGGAGACGCCCTTGTCTGAGGCAGTAAAAACACGGTATACACGCACACTGTACCCAATGTGTTTCACCAAAGTAAACATCTCCCCATAAAACACCAGCATTGTTTATCCTGCCAACTTGCTGCCTTGTTTCTGCTCATTAAACAGGACTGTGAGTGTGTGTTTACACTGCAGGTTTATCAGTGGAGCAAAAGACAGCAGCTGACTCTTAAAAGCCAATTGCTACTGACAGAAGGCAAGTCTTCTAAAACTTAAAAATAAAGTCTTGTGTAAAGTTAGGTGAGATTTAAGTTGGGCTCTGTCAACAATAAAACTAATTTGAACTAGCATTATAATTGCCACCTGATTAGAGTGATGCAAAAAAAGTACTTGCTCCCTTCCAGATTCCTTTTTTTTGTTGTTTTTTTGTTGCATACTGTATTTCGCACATTTATATATATTTTTGAGGTTATCAAACAAAGATAACCCAAGTAAATATAAAATGCACTTTGACAAAGTGAAGTAGGCTCAAAAAGCAACACATCATCCCACGAGCCAAAGAAACTCAAGAGCAGATGAGAAACAAAGTCACTGACATCTATCAGTCTGGAAAGGATTGCAAAGCCATTTCTAGAGCTTTGGAACTCCAGTGAACCACAGTGAGAGTCATTATCTACAAATGGAGAAAACCTGGAACAGTGGAGAACCTTTCCAGGAGGGGCCAGCCTACCAAAATCACCCCAAAAGCACATTGATGACTCATCTAGGTCACAAAAGAACCCGGAAAAAAATCAAAAGATGTGCCAGCCTCACTTGCTTGAGTTAAGTTCAGTGTTCATGACTCAACAATAAGAAAGAGACTGTGTAAAAATTGCATCCATGGGAGAGTGCAAAACCCACTGCTGACCAAAACAAACAGAAAGGATTGTCTCACATTTCCCAGTAAGCATCTTGATGATCCCCAAAACATTTGGGAAAATATTTTGTGGACCAATAAGACAAAAGTTTACCTTTTTGGCAGGTTTGAGTCCCGTTATACTTGCTTTAAAACAGACCATAATACCAGCAGTTAAACATGGTGGTGGTAGTGTGATGGTCTTGGGCTGCTTTGCTGCTTCAGGACATGGATGACTCATCGTAATTGATGGAACCATGAATTCTGCTCTCTACCAGAAAATCTTGAAGGAGAATTTCTGGCCATCAGTTCGTGCCCCAATTCTCAAGCACGCTCGGGTTATGCAGCAGGACAATGATCCAAAACACACCAGCAAGTCCACCTCTGAATGACTTAAAAAAAAAACAAAACAAAACAAAACAAAAAAACTAAAGCAAAATGAAGGTTCTGGAGTGGCCTAGTCAAAATTTGCTTTAAATCAGATTTAGATGCTTTGACCTTAAACGCTCACGCTCAACAACTCTCCAGTGTGGCTGAATTAAAACAATACTGCAAAGAGGTCAGAATTCCTCCACAGCGATGTGACAGATTCATTGCCAGTTAAATGCTTGACTGCAGTTCTTGCTTCCAAGGGTGGCACAATAAGGTTATAAGGTTTAGGGGGCAATTACTTTCACATAGAGCCAGGTATGTTTGGATAACGTTTTCCCTAAATAACTGAAATCATAATTTGAACACTGTATTTTATATTTACTCAGGTTATTTTTTTTGTCTAATACTAAAATTAGTTTGATGATCTGAAACATGTAAGTGTGACAAATATGCAAAAAAGAAATCAGCTAGGGGCCAATGTAGGTGCTTCTCAAGTGGAAAGACACATAAGACTCTCTTGAGTCATGGAAACACGTTCCATGGTGCTGTAACCACTGGAGCAGCACAGTAATTAAATCTTGCCTTCATTCTCATTTTATTATGTCAGTCTGAAATAAAGTTCATTTATTTTTTGTAAAAGCAAAATATTTGGCTTCTATTGTGTTTCTTGAACTGTTGCGTTAATAACACAGACTGCATGAATGAAAATGGATGCAGTTTCCATATGGAAAGAAAGTGTTTTTTTCCCCCAACAACTTTTTATTGTTTTTTTACAAGGGAATAAACAAAATGTAAACAAGACAAAATAATTATAATAATAATAATTAAAACCTGGTATAAGAAACGAGCCAAAAAAAAAAAAAAAAAAAAAAAACACTAATCAGACAAATCAAACTCAGGAGTAAACCCCCCGCAAAACAAAAACACAAACAAATAAAATGAAATAAATAAATAATAATTTTCCAGGTTGCCTGTCATTATTTCAACTTTGCATCAATCTGGGACATTATGGAAAACCAGTTTTCCTACTTGATAATAGAAGTAATCCCACACTGTGCTCATTTCACTCTCTCTGTCCATTAGCATGAATCTTATTCTCTCCAATTTAGCGAAGTAAAGAACTTCACTGACCCAGTGAGTATGTGATGGTGGTGATGAAGATTTACATTTTGATAGAATCAGGAGTCGGGCCAATAAGCAGACAAAGGCTGTGAAAGCTTCTTCCTGAGAGGACAAGTGTATGTAAGGAGGGGGTACCCCAAATAATGCGATACTAGCAGCAGTGGTGAAGAGGGAAATATGTTGACTAATCATAATTTGTTCTAATGGATGCCAAGGGAGACAAATATTAAAATTTCACCCATGAAATAAAATTATTCTGAAAACCAAATTTTTCTAAGGCAAAAATTTATTATCGCCGAACGACTTTTCTGAGTCTAAAGACAACACAGCTTGTGGTACAGCGGAAGATGATAAATTGTGTTGAAGAGACGCCTCAGGTTAAAAAAGGAATGTCTGTTCTTTATGAAGCCTGTTTGCTCAGGGGAGATAATAGATGGTAGCACGGTTTCTAGGCGTTTAGCAAGTGTTTTGGAAAGTAGTTTAAAATCAGCGTTTAACAAACTGATTGGCCGATAGGACGAGCAGTCCAATGGATCCTTTCCTCTTTTTTTAAATCAAAGAAATAGAAGCCTAATTTAGTGTATGGGGTAAGTTGTGTGCTATAAATGATTCATTGAACATATGAAGCATTATTGGGATCAGCTTGTGCTGAAATTTTTTAAAGAATTCAACCGGAAACCCGTCGGGCCCTGGACGGAGGCAATGGCATTACCGAGCTCTAAGGCAGTTATTGGTTTTTCCAAATCCTCAACCTCGTCAGGAGGCACCACAGGGGTTTTAAAAGCTGAGAAGAAATTTTCAAAGTCTTGCATACCACATTGTATTTCTGGTGTGTAAAGGGATTCATAGTATTGTTTAAATTCATTGTTGATTTCTGTCGGATCTATTGTAATCCCTGATGATGTGCGAATTTGATGAGAAGAGGACAACTGCCTCAGTTTGTGGGAAAGTGTTTTAAATCTTTACAGTATTCTTTGTAATATCTAGCAGTAGGTGACTCTTCTGGTTGCAAACAAAGGTCTGATTGTCAGTATTGGGTGACCATTTAGGCCATGTTGTCATAACAAAAATTTTTTTTGCCTTTTTTTTCTGCGCTGCAACCAGATGATTTCAGTTCGTGTGTAGGGAGGAGGAAAATAACGAGTGGTTTTGAGGAGTGGAGATATGGGCATTAGTGTTGTTTTATTGCACGAAAGGATGAGAGTGTGATGGTGAAATGCAAACTGCCTCTGAAACAGAAACTACTGTATAATACTGATAACACAACTTTGGCTGTTTGCAAGCATCTGCACGGACAGCACGATAGCACAAAGCCAGCCAAGAATCCAGAATGATGTTAAAGCTGAGTGAATGCCGACCCCAGCCCAGCAGCCAGACCCAGATCTTCAACACGTAACAAATGCAGTGACGAGCAGTCAGGCTTGCAGCACCGTAGCCTCTATTTCTACCCGTACGTGTTTCTACAGTAGAATCACTGAGATTGCTTTGAAGTCTCTTTGGGCTGGTTTACAACTTTGGTTTGTGTTGTTGTTTTTTTGCTTTTTTTTTTAAGTAACAACCCCAGCACTGTGGATTGTGACCGCATGGCTCGTTTGATCTGACTGACTGACGCACATTCATTTTGTTTTCTTTCATTCAATCACTACTTACTTTTTTAGAGTGACAGTAATCCCTAGAATCGTCAAATTGTTATTCTAATGCCTCTGGGGGAAAAAATGAATGTTGTTATTGTGATTGTTACTCCAACACATATCCTGAGTTGACAGTTTTAGTTTTGTTTTCCTGGAGAGCGACAAAATGTAAATTGACTAATCAGTGGGGTGAAACAAACAATTTTAATGTTTTTGGTTTTTTTCAGCAAATCTTTCCTTATTTGTAGAGTTAGAATAAAGAGTGCTGTGTGTGTGTTTCTACAAGCAAACAGGAAATCGCAAGATGCACCAGATATTGGGCTCAGGTGCTCATCAGGGCAGGACAGCACTTCTCTCACATATATTCAGACAAAGCAACAACAAACAAGCTTTGCATTTGGTTTCATTGTTTTTCAGCCTTTTTATCTTTACCTCATTTTCCCTCTTCCTCCAGGTTCTATTGTAGTTCTCCTTCTTAAGCCTCCTCTGTCTATCACACTCACAAAGCGTGCACGCTGTTCTTTCTCTTTCCTCCTTCTCATTGTCTCCAATGAGCCCTCGAACTGAGAGACAGCAGTGGACACAGGCAGGGTTGTTCTGTAAAATATGGATGAGTTCATGCTGTGAAGGTTGAGCCTATTTGAGCTCCAAGATAACGCAGGGCAGGGGAGGCTAGAAGGCAGAGAAAGACAGAGAATATAAGAACTTAAGAATGTAAGACTTATTTAAAGCAGGTGATACATACTGTGATCTGCAGAAGTCTTCTGGCTGAGTCAGAGCTGTGCAGTCAAAGCACAACCACCAAAAAGAGCCTAGAACAATGCTTCTGCCATCACATTGTCCCTCCCCTTAATGTGATCTATGTCCAGGCTGGATAACTGAAGGAGAAGTGCCCAGCAAATCAGTCTTCGATTTGGAGACTGCAGGGAACTGAGAAAAGTTAACGGGTTGTGGTCTGTAAAAACCACAACAGGCTCTGAACCCACATATACACAGAAATGCTCCAAAGCCCTGGTCAATGACAAGATTTCCCTTTCAGTAACTGAATAATTCAGCTGATGTCTATTGAATTTTCTTGAAAAAAACAAAAACAAACAAAACACACACACTGGTCATCTGACTGCATCAACACAGCCACAGCACAAATATTGCATCCTAGCTTAAATGGTTTTTCCCATTGGGGAGCTCCCAAAACAGGAGCATTTCACATGAGTGCCTTCACCCTCTCAAATGTTCTCTGGCACTCTGGTGTCCAGACAAAGTTACACTTGGCTTTCAAGGAGTCGGTGAGGAGCGCAACCACTGCAGAAAAATTCCTACAGAAGGACAGAATATTACAATCATCAGAATAAACAACCACATTATCCAAGTAGACAGCACAACCATCAGGATCTCCCAGCTCCAAGTTCATCAGGTGCTGAAAAGTCACCAGTGCAGTCCCTAAACCATAAGGTATAACATTATAGCAATACAGACCCCCAGGTGTAATAAATGAAGCTATCGAAGTTATCATGGGCTCTCACAGATAATTGGACTTGCCAATAGCCTTTCAGCCTAAGGTTTGAAGTACACAATTTACAGGAAACTGCACTTAATTTAATGCAGGAACAAAATAAGGCTCTGATTGTTGATAATTCATTTTATTTGGAATACTAGGGGAGATGTTCCCAGGATGAGCATGCATTCACTGCGTTCTGCAGCTCTTCAAAGAGTCCTCATCCTGAATGTTTATAGTTGAGGGCTTTTCAATGGTCGACTAGTTACCGGTGAAAATTGAACAGTAGTTTTACTTGAATTGCTCACCCAAGCAAAACACTAAGGCAACATTTGAGTTACTCCAACACCTCTCCTTCAGCTTTCAGATTTTTCACTGTTTTCTCTCTACTCTCTTCCCTCGATCTTATTTTCACTTACAGGAACAGAAGAAGAGCAAATCACTCATAGAAGAAGATTACTTCACTATGAATTACAATAATCATCTTCTCATTTCAGTCTTCTCTTTCTCTGTTGGCCCTCCACATTGATTCCTCAACCACAAAGCTTCTCCCCAAGGTCCTTGATAATAAGATCACCTCACACAGTGTTCCTGATTTAGTTTAACATGTTTTATCAGGAATTCAATACAAAGAAAAAAAGCTGATTGGGAGTAGCATCAAAATACAGGACTAAGGCACAAGGAATTTAATCCAAATAGCTCTCCAGTGTCTTAAAAGATTCAGTATTCAAGCCTAAATTGAAGGCTGAAATGAAAGATGGAGGGGATGCTCCCAAAAGGTTATTCTGTTCCCACAATCAGACATAATAGGAGATATGAGGATCTGCTTGAGAATTATGGGGTTTATCTCTCATGGTGCAGTGCGCTCACTTGCCTGTGTCACGTTTTCTTTTTCTTTGCCTCTCTTTGTTTTGCACAGTGTCTCCTCATTTTTAAATCCAACTGTCTCTTATCACTGCCTTTCAGTGACACTTTGAAAAAGGAGGCCCGTGTTTGATGTGCAAGTGCTTGGTTTGTGTTGCACTGAGCAGTTACAACCAAAGCAGATGATTTTCAACATCAGCAACAATTTCAGCATGTTTGTCATTCAGCCTGGAGCACATGCATCCACTGCAACAGCAGCTGAAACTTGAAATTATTTCATGACACAAAGAAAATTAATAGCACTAAAATCAAGCCTCATTCTCAAAGTGGACATAATTCTACAGGTGATATGACAAATTGCACATTTTGACCTCTAGCAGACCTTCAACTCACCCTCATTTTTCACCGCTTTAGACTGTTAGCGAGAGTGACACCCTCTCAAAGAGATGGCGAAGGTGAAATACTGTAAGGTGGGAAGGAGAGCAGGGTGCATTATTGAGGGTTATGAGACATATATCCGTTGCATGACAGCCACCAATCCACACACACGCGCGCGCACACACAAAATGTGATCTTTTCAAATGCTGTATTGATTCACAGAGTGGGCAGTAAACCAAGCTGTAATGACTCTAGAGGCTAACACTGTAGGACATCAAACTTGTGACATTTTAAGATAGAAAAGCTTACTTCACACATGAACAGTGTGCGAACAAAAATACAAGCGCTCAGGCTTTCAGTCTTTTTTAAATCCTCTGCATTACTTAGCAGCATTTAACAGGGAAACGATCTTCTTGCCTCCCAGAAATACAAACCAGTCAGCCGTATAGACAAATGGAAATCCCCAAGGTTTTTGGAAATACATGTACTTACTAATCAATAAGTCAAACATTGTTTTGGCTTAATATTAAGTGGACATTTTGAGGTTGAGATTTAAATGCCTAAAGGTATTTTAATTACACTTTGAAAGCAATTCCTTTCAATTTACATAATCAAGAACTCTTCTTCTTATAAGTACCAATGCAAGTCATAATCTAACATGTCATTTTACTCGAAAAGGAATATTTGATTATGAAATACAGTCACTGATGAAATGAGTGGCCTTCGGTTTTATTTGCAAATCTCCAAACCTCCCAAAAACCCACATTTGTCTGAGGATTATCTGCGTGTTCTGTTACATTTGCAGAATTTGCTCTTTTTTGAGCCAAAAACCCAAACACACCCCCCCCCCCCCCACACACACACACACCCACACCCACACACACACACACAGAATGTTGGGATAATGAAGCGAAGCAGCACCCCTCGCCCCGCTCTCTATTTGTCTCTCTTTTTATAATAGCCTTACTATATTATTTAAAATGTTACACAAGACGCAAAGTTTAATTAACTCAGTTTGCCACTGCCAAGCTGGGAAATTAAACTTTTTCACTGCTTCCTCTTTTGTCTCCTCTTAGTAATACTGAAGAATTATATTTCCAAATGTTCTTGGCTAACATGGGGATGAGATAGAGCATGAACACTACAGCTAATCATCTGCCTCTTGTCACATAAATGAATTTAATATAGTTTAAAGTTACACCAAGGGCCCTGAGGCAAATAAAGAGCACATAACTTTGCAGAATGTACCTTATCTTTATAGTGTCAGTGCAAGGTAGTGTAAGGATGCAATATGTGAAAATTACAATTTTCTTATTGGATCTGTCATGGCTGCGCTCTAGGATCGAAAAGAGGTAACCCAAACTAACAAGAGTAGATAATGCATAATGAACTGCCTCTTATTTCTACTTACTTCAGCACCTGGCATCTATCCCAGTTTAGCTTCTCTAGTAAATACCCATCACATTAACATGCACCATATAGCAACAGTTTCTTTGCTGCAAAGACTATAGGCTTTAAGAGTGTATGCTTTCAGGGCTGCTGAAAACTGATATTGCAAAGAATATGTTGTGTGTTGCTATAATAACACAAAGTCCAGCGTGTTTTCTAATACTGTAGGTCTGCACTGTCCCTTCTTCAGTATGCATAAATCTATAAATATGTAAATTGGTCCCGTTTCTATCTCCAGCAGGTGAAATGACCCACAAATCTCTAAGTGGCACCGATGTTATGAGCTGGATGAATTCTCTAAATTTGAAGGAAACGTGCTTTAATCCTTCAATCTTGTATTTTTGTAATTTATTTATTTTACAGGGTGGATGTCAAGGACCACCTGATCTGCTCGCCCAAGATGACCAACATTGGTGTCATGTGGTGCAGAAAAGGACCAAAGGAGGGAGGCTGGACTAAACTAAAGCGGTGAAGCTAGTATGACTAAATTGCCAGCAACCAAAATACTGAAGTAAAGAAAAGCTGAAATATAGGAATTCTAAAGAACAAAACTAGAAAACCATAAACAGATAATATTTATTAATAACCCACAATTGAAAGTCCCAACAAACTGGGGTTCAAACCCCCAGGATCATGACAATATATATATAACCATATGTCAGTGCATATGGTTGTGTACTCTGGCATATTGTTAATCTACTGTGTATCACATTTATGCACTGAACTTTATTCCTGTTGCTTTTGTGAAGACCAAAACCACAAACTTTGGCTGCAGGTGCCGACTTTCTTTTGCTGAAATCTATCTAGGATCAAACTAAGGTCCTTTAGAGCTTCATTCTAATATTCTCCCAGCTGAGCTGTTTCAGCAGGTTGTATGACAGGCAAAACTCTAATTGCATTTTTGTTTTGTTTGTTTGTTTTAGTCAATCTCTGCCTATCTCTAGATAACAAACACCGAGACCAGGACTAAGACATGAGAACTTGACAGAGACACAGAAGATAAACAACACGGAGAAGACACTGAGGGGACACCGAGGACAAAACACGGAGATGAGACCAGGACTGAACAGAAATACAAAAGGGAATAACCTAACAAAAGTAGGCAGGGAACTAAGGGGACAAAGAACACGAGGCATACCTGAATGGGCAGACAAGATAAACTTGAAGAGACAAGACAGACACGGGGCCACAGAGATGGAGACAAAACCTGGCACAGAACACAAGAGAGGCAGCACACTCAGGAAATATATAAACATAACCCATGAAGATAACCAAAGAACCAAATCCTTAGGGATATAAATATCAAGAAACAAATCAAGAGTAATAATACAAAGATATTCCAAAACCCTGGGTCCTGCAGGGACTATAGTGTTTTGTTTGTTTGATACACCTAGCTCTGACAAGTTAGACCCACCAGTTCATTCATGGAGGTAGTGTTTATTTTTTTGATACGTCATCTATCATATACTGTAACAAACAAGGCAAAAAACTTTGTCTCCTGAGGGATCAGCAAACACATTTAATAATAACAATGGCAACAGTATCAGTCATCTGTTTCTGTTAGATCAATTGTCCATCAACATATCTGAGTTGAATGATGGTAGGTAGTAAGAAAAGCATAAATTAGACCAAAATGTCATATGAATAAGGCTGTCAGTCGTATGGAGGATTGCTCAGAGAAATATACAGTGCTGTGCAAAAGTCTTGCGCCACCTCTCATTCCTTTATATTTTGCTTCCGAGGAACCAGACTTTTGAATAATTTTTAAAGTGGACTTGAGCGATAGTTGTTCAGGCTTTCTTTCTTTTGGACATTGGCTGCTTTTCCACTCATTTTTACACTGCATGGTGTGCACTGTGTCCTTAAAAAATCTGAGGAAACTGGATAAATGGAGGACAAAGGAAGAAGAGGGAGTCCTAAAAAACTATCTGTACCAGATGAACAGCATCTGAAAGTCATGTCCTTAAGAAAAAGGTCATTGCCAGTCGCTTCCATTTTGTTACAATACCACTAACACTCGACTGTGGTATATTTAAGAGTGAGGAAATTTCACAACTGGACTTGTTGCACAGACAGCATCCTATCGCGGTACCAAGCTGGAATAATTGGAGCCAACAGCCAAAGAAGAGCTTCGAATGTCCTTTAAGAATCCTGGAGAACTTTTTGAGAAGGCTGCTTAAAGAAAGCTTACCTAAGAGAGTTCAGATTATATTCAAGATTAAAGGTGTCATGGCAAACACTGACCTTCAGGCTTGTTAGAATTATACTGATTCCATTTTTGCCTTATATAATGTATTTACATGTATGTTTGCACATTTCAATAAATTGATCCCCATATTTTCCATTTTCCTAGAAACATATAAAGAAAAACAAGGTGGCTCAAGACTTTTGCACAGTACTGTACCTACTGTAAGCTACCAAAGACATGCATCTATGTTGTTACATTTACACCATTGCTACTATTCACTGTTGCAGACCCTTCATTTTTGCACCTACGCTACAATAGCAATCATTAGTGTGCAGTTTCATTCAGGCAGGCAGGAGAGCACTATATTGATCCTGTGGGAAATTTAGGCAGGAATTATGATTGTTACCTTATGTAATAATGTAGATGTTTCTTTGAGAAACAAAAAGGGGATTTAAAACTACATCAAAGGAGGAAGTGAAGTGTAGTTCCTCAGTGCAAGCAGAGAAAAATGGCATTAACAGGATTCATACTAAGTACTGAAAGGGTCTTTCCTCACTGCTAATTAAATTTGTCAAGCTTGGTCTCCAGCCTGATAAATATAATAACACATTCAGGGGTATTAGCAAACCCTCAGTGCTTGCCACTACTTTCCCTATTATCTGCTTCTAGCCTTCAAAGAGAGAGCTAGAGACAGAAACGGAAGGACTTTATGATAATGGGAGGAAGTAAGTAAAAGGGGAACAAGGGAGGAATGACAAAAGAGGTAGGGGATAAGACAGGCGCTTGCTGTGTCTTGTCTCTAGTCCAATCTTATTTTTAGCTGGAATTATTTTTCATTAGCCCTCATCACAGACTTATGATTTGCTGACAACCTGTCCTTTCCTCTTTTCCACTCAGATTCCCACATTTGTTTCACCACTCCAACACACGCACACATAACCTTCCTATCTTAATTAACGAGAAGAAATGCACGATCTCTCTCATGGGACAATAAACACAAATGGCCTCTTCAGAAAGAGATGTGTCAGTTTCTAGCTTGTGTGGGAGCCCCTGCACTAAAGAACATATAAGGTGAGAATGGATAACACACAAAGGCTGCAGTTTTATATATAGCATCATCACTCTAAGGAGAAGTAGTATGGGAAACCATCTAAACAACCACGACAGGAAACACAGGGGAAGCAAAGACACCAATAACCACAATCACAGCCTCCCACAGTGATAAATAGCACTATACGAGCGCAATAATAGAGTTTTCCAACACCTCCGAGCTCGGAAGTCACCAGAATCTGTCTGTGTTGAACTCTTGCACCTTCTCATTAAGAGCTCATCTCATGTTTCTATTTATGACACTTGCTGAGTTTAACTGTCACTCAGCCAGTCCCCTGCAGCAGCTATAAAATTAAGGTTTAACAGCAAATACACAGGGACACTAAAAAAACAACAGGATCAGTAGGGCAATGGTCAGTCGCCGAGCGAATTGTGAATGGTGGCTTGGAGATGTGTGTCATTTCTTCATTTTCAGTTTGGTCCAGAAAAAAAAATACACTCTAAAATAAATGTGAATATTTTTATATCTCTTTGTTTAGCTGAGATTCTGACTGAGGCCACATTAACTGCTGTATACAATCACCACATTTTCTATGAATTTAAGCTTCATATTTCTCCATGTACACTATGCATGCCAGTGGCACACAGCAACATGAGCAACTGCACTTCTCGGCACAGGACGCTGGTTGCAGGCTAGACGGCTCTTATGTACAATTAATCCTGAGCAGAGATTTGACATCAGGTGATCCAGTTAAATTCATGTTCGAGCATATTACTCTGGGCATTTCATTTTCATCAAAGATTATGTGATGAAACAAACTCCAGCATGAACAGACCAAAGACTGTGTTATACACTGATGGGATGAACATGCTTTTCCCTCGTATTTCTCATAGAGCACTGTTTGCTGCAGGCAGCTCCAGTTGTACTGCTGACACAGAGCCAAAGCTAGCTCGCAGCCATAATTACCTTTATCGTTTAAGCAAGGCGCGTCATCAAATATGAATGGGATATTGAGCAGAGCTGTACAAACAAAGCATGACTGTGTTCATATTAAAAACATGTTTATAAATGGAAAAGCAGCCTGGCGAAAGGGAGAGAAAGAGAGCGAGATTAATGAGGGCAGAAATCACTTTGTACAGGAAAAGCAGTGGCCATAGTTACACTGTTTCACATGGTGTTTATTAACGTGTTTCTGCGCGTGGATACTCCTCAACTTGATAACAGACGAGCATGTTTGACAGAGTATTAAAACACAGACATTTACACATATCGGGGAAAAAAAAAAACACCCACTGTTGCCTGAATCGCCATGGGTACCATGTAAGCCTGAAATGCGTTTCCTCTGAGTAACCCTGCCGCCACAGACACAGGCAGCGATAACTAAACCATTATTAAAATGACACTTTCAGATTATTTTTCTCATTCTAATTGTAACCTGTGAAAAAGCATACACACAACATCTAAAAGGAGTCACAAAATCTTTAAATCATCACCTTGTCCTGTAGTTATAAGGTGACATAATCTTGAAACAGAGAAAGCTAATGCCTCATAGTTTTGATACATTTAATGGAATAAAAAATGTAATTCTATTTAAATCATCTGATTTATTTACAATTAGGCACCAAGACTATTAACTTAAACTTTTCTTTTCTTTTCTTTTCTTTTCTGGCCACCGTTCCTGGCTTGAAATGAACTGCATTTATACAAAATTTAAATTAAGTAAGGTGTTTACTTTTTTTAACTGTGGAGTTACTGAACATTTTAAACACACCTCGAAATCACTGAATCGAGCCAAGAATCCTCCAGCTTATAATACTCTATGAAACAGTGATTTTATCCTTTCTTTCTTTGCTTCTATGCTTTGGATTTGGCAAAGATTAAAGAAAAGCGATACCGTATAATATGATGTGCTTTAATTTGTGAGATTTTTTATGTTTGGACACAGCCGCGCTAGCTGCATGCTCTCCCTTGTTTCCAGTTTTAAGCTATGCCAGAGCCAACAGCTCAGCATAAAGCTCCTGGCTCCAGGCTTTGGAAATATTGTCAGTTATCCCACAGTACTCAGGCCAAAATGTGACAGATGCACTACAGAGTTTCCCCAATCCTCCCGATTACCCCTCTGCCAGTAACATTAGTCTCCTTTAGTTGGCTGAAATTTAAGCAGAATCTGAACTTTCCTAAGATGAATAGGTCTTACACAACTCCCCCAGTGAAAGTCAGTGATGTGGTCTATCTGGTCTGATGTTAGCTGGGGTTAATGTCATTTTAGTATTACTTAGACATGACACACAGGGAGCAGATATAGTGTCGCAGAGATGAAAGAGGCATATCGTCTGGTTTAAAAGAGTCAGAGTGAACGACATCAGAGAGCAGCATCAGAGATACCAACAGCACCCCCAGGCCTCATTTCTTAATAACAACTCTAATGAAGATGTATCTGTAGCCTGTGTGTGGGTACAGACATGCACTTTTATGTTTAATGAGTAGGAGTATTTGCAAGCACTTGCACTGATAAATTATATCTATATAACAGTCAAACGTTATTGCATCTGCATTTTTAAATGAATATCATATTGTTCATGTTTGCCACCATACTTAATATATCGGCTTGTGCACCGTATGGAATAAATATTTGACAATGTCTGGCATGTATAGCAGTCTGGCATACGGGCATAAGACTTTATTTAGGTTATAGTATTCATTATAAAGTATGAGCTGCACCTTCACTCATATGCTCCCATAGTAGAGTGATGATGATGTAGAGTACTGTTAAACTATCTGATTAGACACCACAAACAACTAAATGTCAGATCAGTTCTGTAGTTAGGGAACCTTAGCTGCTCTTAGGTTGACTGCTCATTAGTTTACTGCAGATGCATAAATCCTACGCAGCACTGTGACTCACAGGGTGCGCAGTGTAAATGAATATGTGAAAATCAGCAACGTAAATTCACACACGCAGAATACAAATTAAACTACTTTATTGTTTTTGTACCTGAATCTGTTGCCTCCTCTTTCTCCATTTCTTACTCCACAGTTGCACTGGAAAATAAAAAAAATAAATAAATAAATAAAAAAGATTAATTGGGAACAAATGTGAAAGACTGCAAACACACATATACTGCACAAACTCGTGGAAATACAAACTATAAACACAGACACAACTTACCTATGGGTATCCACTGACTATGGGAAAGGCAAAGAAGGAAATCCACAGATGTGAACAGACAACTACTATACATTATTGGACTGTTTACGTTTGCCAATGGCTCAATGCGCCCAATAGACTAGATTATAATACTGATGTGTTATAGTATATTTACATGCTCCAGATGGTTATTCATAAATAAATGACATTAAAAAAAATAGCACGATAGACTGACTGAGCTGAACCTCATTATTCATTTAGAGCGAAATGCAGAGAAAGCAGCAAGCCATAAGGAAATATAAACAACAACTAATTACCAGGGAAATAATTAAGAAACCGAGACGTCACACAAACCACTGTACGCATGATCTAAAGGTTAACAGGTATTGTGTACTCACTCAGCAACACATTACAGTTATTACCATGCAGTATAGACAAGGTACACATTTTTGTGTATACAAGCACACAGGCACACATACTCAACTGAAGTAATCATTTAAAAGTGCTCATAACCCCCGTGGGGAGGAATATAACAGCTGATTAACCAGCTATCAGGCCCTATGAAGACCTACTGCTAATTTATGACAGCCATTACCACAGTCAGGTAGCCAATACACACATGCAGACACAGACACACTGCTTGTACACATAAACAAACCATTGTTCCCTAGATCTTTCTGTTACAATTAACACTTTAATAGAGAAAGCACAAATATACTTCAGTATGCTAGTGTCATTTGTATCAAACAGGATGGAAAGTCTAAAGATACACCCTTCAAACAAGATTTACGAAGCAAATCATTTTGCATACTCCCATCATTCCATATAAAGTGACATAGATTACAAGATTTATGCGCAGAAAAATGATTTCTTTCTCAGTTTTGGAAAACATCTTCAGATGTGCATTTAATTTCAATCAGCAAAATATAGATATAGTGCATAACACACATATGGACATTTCCCCCTTGAAATATGTATATTTGAAATATAATAATAGACAGCACACTAAAGGGCCAGGATTGTACTTATCATTTAAGCAGCCTTAGATCAAGACAGTCGTATAAAGACCTATGTGTTAGATATAACCCTTTCAACACATACGTCACATGCTACAAATCAGATTTTTTTTTCACAGATGTGTGAACAATAGCAAATCTGATCTTTTCAAATCTGATCTGGGCCACTTGTGTACGTGGGTCTGGAGTGACTCATATGCGATTTCCTGTTTTAAAGCAGCACAAATCTGATCAGAATTCACATGTGATTGTAATGTCTCAATTCTCTGTGCAAGCACATGTGGCAGCTTTTGACCTGAACCACCCTACTGTACATAGAGAAGCACACTTTGTGGCTGAAAAGAAAATCATTTACATTGTGAAAAAGAAACTATTATTTAACAGCAAGTAACGAGTCTTTTCCAAGATGTAGGTATACATCTTGGAATCGTGTGACTCCCCTGACCATAACCTCAGGGGATTCGAGCTAAGATTCAAAACTCTTTCAACCCTTAGAGAAAAACCAGGTTGCATATCACCAAAAAAAAAGAAAGAAACATGCAGAGCAATACATCAAACTGCAAGCGACTAATTAAACAAAACAAAAAAATCAGTCAAAAGAAGAAAAGAGGGAGGCGTCGAGAAAAGAGAACAGGTCATGACCAAAACAGAACAGATCGTGACTTTTTTCAAACTGTTTTGAAGCACGAAGCTTGAAAAACAAAAACGTGCAACTACTGGAGTTGATGTATTGGAAAATATGCTAACCAACTTTCTTGCCAAAGATGCCTACTTTTGGCACCTACCTCTGCTAAGTATTTTAACTATTTTATGAATACAAAAACAATATGTAAGCATGGGCGGTGCTAGCAGTTCAATAACTTATTCTATACTCAACTTTCAAACCTCTGTTGTCACAACCCTCCCACTCTGGTAAGACCCTGAAAGGTAGAAAAATGAATTTATTACTTTGTTGTGTACCTCTTGACTTATGACTGACAAGCCTCTGGCATCAGCAGAATTACAGAAATCCAAGGCACGTACTGTATCATCTCCATGTACTCAGTACACATATTCAAGCTTCGTATTGACTTGGTAGTTTCTGTGCAGTCCTGTGGTTATTTTACTGTATCATTTCTTCACTTTGGAAAACATAGAGGATGAATTCCATTTGCATTAATAACATAAATATTTTGCCCGTCGGTTCACATGTATACAGTCTCTGTCGCACAAACACATATGCCGACTTAAAGGGAGGGAAACCTAAAGGTGTCAGGTTTAGCTGTGGCAAACGTAGTAGAGGACCCCAATGCAGGACACAGACGGCGAGGAGGTGGATTAGGCA
>JAVDPK010000320.1:701582-719636 GCA_034780415.1 Cichlasoma orientale | reverse complement strand
ACACACACACACACACACACACACACACACACACACACACACACACACACACACACACACACACACACACACGCCTCTCAGTGAGGGCGAATGGATGCCCCAACCCTGGAAAATTTGTGTAATTAAAATTAAGGGGACAGATGTGACATGAGCACCTGACAGCTGGTCAGCAGTATTCATCCACCCACCCACCCACCTCTGGGTAACCCACCCACCTCTGGGTAACCCACCCACCTCTGGGTAACCCACCCACCTCTGGGTAACCCACCTGCCCCCCAAGGTCCTGTGTGTAGTGATGTGTTGTGAGCCGTAATAACTAAAGTGTAATTAAAAAGAAGGGGTGGGAGGCCATGCAGCACAGCGAGCAAAACCACATGAATGGCTCAACCCAAGACCAGTACCCGCTGCACCATCCACAAAGGGCCCATCTGCACACTGAACTCTGACTCCAGTCACTCACTCAGTCAACTAAAAAGTGTGAGGAGAAAAAAAAAAAAAAGCATGAACTTGTTCCCGATCAGGAACAGGGCCCTAAGTTGTTCCAGGGTCTCCTTTAGAAACTGGTCCTCCAGTTCTTTCTGCTTGAAGTGTTCAAATCCACGGTTGGTTGGTCTGCGTCCTTCGGGTCGCTTCCCTCCCAGGCAGTGAACATGATGGAAGGTGATGCTTTTCCTCCGGGAGCTTCAGGTGAGTTTGCATGAACTCTTTCACCGTAGTTTCCAGGTCTTCTTCTGTTTTCTCCAGTATTCCTGAAAACAAGGTTTTCGCTCATGCTGCGAGCCAGAAGCTCGACAACAGTTTCTTTGATATATATATATATTTTTAAACTTTCTTCCAAGAGCAGGGTCATTCCCTCAGTGAGGGATTTCACCAACTCCCTGATCACGGCGTTTTCTGCAGTGAGTGTTTCCTCCTGCTGCTGACTCCAAAGACCCAGAAACTCTTTGTGCAGGATTTCCACTAGGGCCGAACGTGCATCAAGGCTGGACATTTTTTTGTTTATGGACTCCAAAATGTCCACCCCGTTACTGGTTGGTGGAGAGGCTGCATATTGGGATCCTTCAGGGCGGCTCCTCTTAGTGGACAGAGTTCCTTTGCTGCAGGAGCGAGTCGGCGTCTTGTCTGGTTTGCCCGTGACAGCTTGATTGAAACATTCATTAACATAAAGCTGTAAACTGTCCAGACCCTCTTCACTGTATTCCAGAGTGTTGAACGTATTGGAAATCAAGCTAGAAATATTTTACCACCTTTCAGTCTTTCTGTGCATGAACTGGCGGAGAAAACGAATGAATTAAATGATGATGCACCGCCATGTTCAATGCTGCCAAGATTCTCAAAGTCTCGCGTCACTATAGCCCCCTCCCACTCCCAGTCACCAAATCTAGATTGTGTAACTTCACCAGCACACTACATGCAGTGTTTGAGGGCCTTTAAGTGACTCACACAGTGTAATGAAAACAGCAGTCTATTGACTTTTCCCAGCTCTTTAAAACCCCCTTCAAGTGACCTTGTAAAACAAGGAAAGAAAAAGAGTGACAAAACGGAATGTCTGAAGTGTGTGTTTGTTTTTCCACTTGAAAAACAAACAGTCCTTGATATTAAAAATTAGTCTAACAGAAAATCAAAGGTTCAAGAGAATTTAGGATGATATGTGAATGCTTTTCACATGTAGTAGTACACCTCGGTACAAGAACTATAGATATGAGACAGCCCACCGTGGAAAATCAGTGATGTTACGAAAAACTAAGATCTTATCCTTTCCTGTCCCTCCCTCTCTCTCCTCCCTAACACGGATCAAGAAACTGGCAGTGGTGTTAGTTCGTGTGGGTCTTTAGTTAAGCAGACAGTGAGACTGTGCAAATTCAACCTACACAGTGTACAAAGATGGATTTGTAGCATGGAGCCCCATAGGTCAAACTCTGACTGGCTGAACACTAAAGCAAGGGAGGGTTCACATATTTAGTTGCCCTCCCTGGTAGACCGTACACAATGAGGCATGTACACGCGTCTGCTAAGCTCTGTGTAGCATCTATGGCCCAACAATGCACGGCCATGACGGGTGCTTTACCTGTTCCACCCTTCTTTGTCACTAGAAACTCTTAGATCCATGCCCATTTGCTCTGGATGGCCTCTTCCAGTGTCATGCTCCAACACAGCTCATCCTGTTCTGTGCCTTTGAACTAATGTAACAGCTGTGGATTTGAAGCTACCTTAAAATGTGAAGCACCTTACAATGACTGATGTGAACCCGTGCGGCTCATGCTGAATCAGTAAACAATAATAAGGGGGAAAAACAAAACAAAACAACAACACGTAGAATACATGCTGAACTGGTAAACAGGTGCTAATGCCAACACTGTCTGCCAATAGCATTAGGTTATAAAAGGAGCTAACTACCTCATGCAAACAGCATTAATGTGTGTGCTCAGTGTCTTTTTGTTTAGTGTTGTGTGTGCAAAAATATATAATTATGCACTCCTATGAGCTCTTCTCAATTATATATATTTTGTACCTACTGTAGTGTGGGCTACAGTTCCTTCAATAACAGGTGCCACTATGTGTTCCTGTATTAGAACACATCAACTCCGGATTAAGGTTTTGTAAACCTATAATAGTGCACACACACACACACACACACACACACACACACACACACACACACACACACACACACACACACACACACACACACCTATCTTGTTACACTTTTGTGCTGCACAAAATCAAGTATTAATTTTGACCTGCAGGCTACACTTTGGGGAGCCAACAGTGTTTTTCTTTTTAATTTTTGAGTTTGAATTTATATTTTTGTTTGACTCTTGAAGCCAAAAAGGGCCGTCATGCAAAGCTCTGACTGTATGTTTTACACAACTGACCTGCATGTTGTTGAGTTCTGGGTTTGCAGTGGTGGTGATCTGTCCTTCTGATCCTGAAAAACAAACAAACAAACAAACAAAAAACAATAACTTTCCTGCTCAAAGTTATACAGGACAAGATGTTTAGTAACATCTGCTGATTAGTGTGTGGATGACTGGTACCAAAGAAGGTGCTGTGAGAGGAGGTGTGAGTGGATTCGTTCTGATCTCCTCCTCCTCTTCCTCCGTCACACTGCTGTCAATAAAGTCCACTTGCTCAGAGTTTCCATTCACTGTGAAGCAAGCGCAACGACGACTCATCAAAAGTTCAGAAATTTTTTCAACTGGAAAAATTGAGAGCCCCAACTTTTACTCTGTTTTTTAATTTGTCTAAAACACCGACTTACAGCAGGTGTGTCCTTCCTCACCTTTGTTAGCTTCCAGGTGGGATCCACCCTCTTCTTCCTCTTCCAGGTTCATCTGGTCTCTGCTGACCTCAGTCATGCGGAGGGAGCGCTCTGAGAAGTCATCAGCTGACTGAACACACAGCACATGTCACTGAAAAACTGATCTGAATGCTACAATTAACACTATGTGCACGTCTGCTTCATTTAAACTTGCTTTACCATTTCAGAGCACTTTGTTGTTTTTACACTGTCATATTTTAGCAGTGCAGTTTTGCCATATGTTCATGTAATATTACAGAGCACTTAAACATGGCACGAGTGCATTTTTATATCTTAAATATTATGTATTATTAGATAATGCAGTCAATCAGGTCACATGTCATAGTGCACATAGTGCACACAGTAGCTTTACCTCATTCCCAGACCATCTTTTGCTGCCACTGTCAACACTGTTGAAGCCAGAGTCAAGCCCTCCTAACTGACTTGTAAACAGCTCCTGGTCTGACAGACTGCAGGGAAAACATGATAAGAACCCATTAGAATAAGCTGAACAAACACATTGTTTTTTAGGGCAAACTGTGACACAGGGAGTCATCAGTTTAAAGGGCATCTTTTTTTTTTTTTTGACTGGATTTCCCACATTAGAGCTACTCTGTTAAATATTCTCTTATCTCTGTCCTTGGTCCAGCTGTTAGTGTCACTCGACAGCTAAATGATCCATTTAATTCACAAATGTTTGATAAACCCAGATTCTGTTTAGTTATTGCACCCTTTCGCTGTACTTTTACTGTACCACTTTCCATTTATGCTCTCAACTCATGTTTACAATATCCTACTTTGATATGACTACGAATGCATATTACACTCAAAATAATTATGGTTCATCTCCATATTCATTTGGCTATAACACTAGATGCTGGAGCCGTTTCTCTCAGATGTAATCGTCTGTGACTTTGCAACTATCAAGATTGCCTCTATGAAACACTGGGTTGTTAAAATTGTTGAGTATTTTGAGAAATGCAGTTGATTAATTTCATGTGTGTGACATACAGAATTCAAGTAAGGATGCAGTTAGCCTAACTTAGCATAAACATTGGAAGCTGGACAAATCGACTTGTCCAGCTTTGTCCAAATGTGTGTTACTGAACCAATTTCAAGAGTTAAAATATCCAGACAGATTTATACACTGTACGGTAGTGTAGCATCTCCAGACATAAACAATCCTCAACAGATGTGGAGGGGCATCCGGGCCCTAACAAACTACAGAGGCCAGAGCCCCACATCCTCAGCAGCAGCAGCACACTGGCAGAGGAGCTCAGCAACTTCTTTGGTATGAGACCACCACACACCTGAACCCAGCAGCTCTCCAAAACTCCAACACTCCTCCTCTCTCTATTAAGGAACTCGAGGTGAGGAAACATCTGAATGCAGTGAACCCCAGGAAGGCTACTGGACCTACGGCATCCTGGGAAGTATGGTCAAAGCATGTGTAGACCAGCTGGCAGGGATCCTCACGACGCTCTTCAACCTCTTTCTGGCACATGCCACAGTCCCTACCTGTCTGAAGGCCTCCACCATCATTCCCATCCCAAAAAAACCCCCATCATTGACAGCCTCAGCGACTACAGACCCATAGCCCTCACGTCTGTAATCATGAGTGCCCAGAGCGACTAGTCTCCAAGCACAGCAGGGATTGCCTCCGTCCCATTTAACACAATTATCCCGGATATTTTAACCACCAAACTGCAGATCCCCTTTCCCACTTCCATCTGGATACAACACTTCCTCACTCACTGCCCACAATCTGTCAGATTTGGCCACCCATCTCTCCAACACACTCACACTCAGCACTGGTTCCCCCCTTGAAATAAATGGTGAACATGTGGAAATTGTCACCACCTTCAGGTTTCTTGGCACCTACATCTCAGCCGACCTCTCCTGCACTCAAAACACCAAGGCCCTAGTGAAGAAGGCACAGCAGTGGCTTCACTTCCTCCGAATGTCCTCAGGAAAGGAAAAACAAAACAAAACAAAACAAAAAAACAAAACAAAAAACATCTGGACAAGAAGTTGCTGCCTCAGGAGAATCAGCGCAATCACAGGAGACCCCTCACATCCTGCACATCACTTGTTTGACCTATTGACCTCTGGACGGCGATTCAGGCCAATTAAAATCACACACTGCCAGACCCACCAACAGCTACTTCCCCTGGGCCATAAAGACTAAATAAACAATGAACACCCCCCCCTGCCCCGCCACAAATTGCTGTCTGATTCACTGTTTTTACAGTTTGAGTATTTATTTGTATTTCACTGTATTTATTTTTACATTTCCTATATAATCGTGTGCACAGAGACTTGACTTCGTCTTGGGTGGAGCACCCACAATTTCATTGTAATATGTACAATGACAATAAAGGGCTATTCTATTCCATATGTCACACATGCTGTTGTGATCTGATTGTCACGACAACATTGCAGGAAGCTGCACAATGTTTTCACTGGCGTGTTTTTCTACATTTTAAACACACTGGTAATGATTTTTTCTATATCTGAGCAAAGAATGACAACTTGGATTTTCGCCACTGGAAGTCTGACTGCTTCTTAAACCTTTCCCCTACTTCATCCCGCAGCCATCCTTACCAGCTGTTAAATCCAGTGGGTCTCAGGTGTTTCTCCAGGTCCTCCTGGGTCCTCTTACAGGCCTCCATGTTGAGGTACTTGAAGATGTGGTATTTTCCCTTGGAGCAGATCTGAGCAGGTGGCATTTGCAGTGGATTGCTATCCAGTGTGATGCTTTGCAAATGCCTGAGGTGACGGTAGCACAAGGGCACATGGGAAACGCGGTTGCAGGAGACATCAAGCCTAACAAGCGGCAGCTCGGATATTTCTGGGTAGGGAACAGAGAGAAAAAGATTTAGGTGTAGTTTAACTTGAGTCTGGGCTTGTTGGTATTTCTCAGTTTGTTTTACACAAAACCTGTGCTGACTTCATACAGTGGGGAGCACACAACAGAAACCTCAACTCCTTTGGAAGTCCACTGGAAGTCCAGGAAGAATTCACTTCTAGATAAACGTATCACTTACACTCAACTCTCCTCTGTCCTTAAATCCAGTGCGGCTGTTTTCAGAGTTTCCACTTGAACTTCATTCGCTCCTTCTTGGGTAAAGTGACAGTTCAACTTCTCTCAGTGTTTACATTTTTGTTCACAAGTAACTACACTAATAGTAACATTAAATTCTTTCAATAATCTAAATGGCTCAGAATATACTAATTTACTGGCTTATATGCCAATTTTATTTTGGTTGTATTACAATATGATGCGTTTATATGCTTTAACGTTTAAAATGCATTATACTTATTTCTAATTCTATACATTGCTGTTGCAGCTCTTCTCACTCTGTGTCTAAAATGTTCTGCTTACTCTCCTTGCCTTTTTAGGGGCCCTCCTTCCAAAAAGCTGTGATTGGTCAGCTGGTCAGGAAAAAAAAAAAAACCAATGCAAAAGAACACTGTTTATCTCCCAATCCTACATTCTCAGAGTATAGGCGTAGCCCTCTAAAACTGTGGTTATGGTGGCTGCATTGGTCATAGCTTTCACAGACAGTGGCATCAACACAGCCACAAAATAATTTCTATTTGCACTGAAGGTACCCTGGACACTGAAGTCTGCTTCTAAAATACAGGCGTCATAACTCGGAAAAAAGATGCTTCACTGCTAAAATGCAAATATAAGAATTTAAAGCAAGAAACAGGAAGTTTTTTTTCTGCAGAATGTTTCATGCTGTCCTCTCCCCTCTGCATCATCCGGGAATCACTATGCTCCTGCACCGATAGATCACTGAATTCACTGTAAACACTAACTTGCTTTGGTACCCCTGTGGTTTACTTTGGCAAACTTTGTGTCTTCATTCACTATGAAGAGGTTCCATGCTAATGATGTTAGCATGTGAATGTGAGCATGCACACAGCTTATTTGCCTGTGCCGCTATGTGTGTGCTGTGCATGCAAGAAATGGACCCGCTCAAACATGTGGAAGGCCGACAGGCCGGTAAGTAAAAAAAAAAAAAAAAAAAAAAAAGGTATGCATGACATCACCTCAATTTGTTTTGATTTCATCCTGATGAGTATAAGACCCTTTATTCTTGCAGTAAGAAGCAGTTCAATACGTCCATTTGAAAGTAATCATGATGCAATCACACTAACTTATAGAGCATTTCAGTCTTAAAGTGCTTCAAATAGGAGGGTTACAACTTTGTAGAAACTGTGATTATTTAGCTATAGCAAGTCTAGCTCATGAAAACTGATAAAAATTGTGTTGAATCAGTTTTAAAAAAGTTTACTAAGATAGTATGTTGACTGGGAGGCGTAGTTGAGGTGGATGAACAGGGTTTATGTCGGGGAAAAATAAGAAAAGGTAAGAGTTCAAAGACTAAACTTAATTGTACCTTCAGGCAAAGTGGTGAGACGGTTCCTCCTTAGGTTTAAGTCTCTCAGACACTCTAACTGACCGAGCTCTGCTGGCAGATGCTGCAGTTCATTGCAGCTTACATCCTGAGAAAGAAAGAATATAGTAAACCAAGATGAATGAACTAAAACTGAAGGCTGGAAAAGACTATTACAATAAAGAAATCTAAATGATTAAACTGTAGCAATAGACTTCTGACCATGATTCACAGGAAGATGAACATGCTCTGTGCTGAAAGAATGATGCTGGAGTCTCTCTGTCTAGAGTACAGAAAGATACTGCCAAGCAGAGATGATGGCATGAGTGAGTGTGTGTGTGTGTCATACCAGCTGTCTGAGCTGTGTGAGGGAGTATATGGAAGTGGGCAGTGAAGACAGCTTGTTGTTACTGATGATGAGCACTCGCAGGAGGGGAAGCTGAAACACTGACGGCGGTAAACTGGACAGGAGATTACGACTGTGGAATCACACACAGAGTGATGTCATTTAAGAGGTATATTCACCTGGGAGTAATACAAAGACAGTCTGGAAGGCATCATCATTGAAAAAATAAACATTTTCATTATGTCAAACAACATACGTGCTGTGAGCTACACTTTTGCTGACTGCATTAACAACAAACTAAATGGTCTGCCTGCTCTCATAGCAACAGTAACATTAAAGTGTGAAATAGCTAGTCACCGATATTTGGATGGCCTCTCCATTTCCAGCATAAACAAACACTAAACTTCAAAGGCGATTTCCAAACAACAGGCTCACCTCAGAGGCGTGGTGGACCTGCTTACTGGGACATGGAAGCACAGCACTGTCTGCTGCCTTTGCAGTATGTGAGGAATGACTGTTATCAACATTTTAAATAGCGATCAGCCAATGACTGTTTTATATACTCTGGATGAACAATTTAAAGGTGGAATGATGACTTCTGTGCACTAAACTCATCAATACAAATGTGAAATGTAAGATTGCTGTACTGAAGCACCAGTGCTGGTATTAATATTTAAACTTTCCCTAAATTTATATTTAAAAACTAAACAAAAACCCCACAGCATTTTGATTGGGTTGAACATGGCCCAACATTCCACTTACTGTAGTGTTGCAAGCCAAAGATGGAGGATTTCTCCCAGCTCCCACCCTTAAATTGGAGTCTGTGAAGCTGTGCTCATTTTAAAAATCTATTATTTGTCCTCAACCTGGAAAAAGCTACCTGTGGCATGCCTCACACACACACACACACACACCTGTTGCCTGTTGTCTCAGTCCCGTGTGTACTTGACTGCATTTTGAAAAGCTAAGACAGACTAGGCAAGACAGCAAATTTTTTATTTAGAACCCATTTATTTCTCTGTAGTCCTCTCAGTGTTTCTACTTACTCATTAGCTCTAGGTATTTCAGATCATTAAGCTCTAAGCATGAGAGCCTAATGAACTAGATAAGTGGCCCTGAATTGGATAAGTGGAAGAAAATGGATGGATAGAAATTATTCACATTTACATCAGTTCAATCCAAAATTCTAAGTAGATTTTTGTTGCTTTGTTGCTGTGATACACAAGTGCCACTTAAGGTAAAAATAAAGCTTAGGGGCAAAGTTAAGCATTTGTTAGACAAGACCACTATTTTAAAGATTAAAAGTTAGTTACCAGATCCCAGAGTATAATCAATTTCACACTCTTTATGACTTGGAGATCCCCTTTGTTTGGTTTAAGCCGACATTTTTCACATTATACTAACTACATTGCTAAACAATGGGCAGACAAACCCACAGGTAGTGATCAGTGTTTTCCTGCCCTGTGTTGTAGTCTGTTCAAGAGTTACCTGAGGTTGAGGTAGGTGAGGGCCTGTAGGTTGCTCAAGCTGGAGGACAGTGAACGCATCCCATTGTGGTACAGGCTCAGTGTCTCCAGGGAGATGAACTGACACAACTCCTCCGGCAGCTCACACAGGCGGTTCTTTGACAGATCTAGAACATGACCAAAATTTGACTCATTGTAGACAAAAGAGTCTTAAAACATTATTTTATGGTTTAAAAATTTGACCAACTGGTGCAACCCATTTTTTAAAAATAAATTATTTTATGAATGGCATTTTTGAGATGTGCACGCCACATACAGCACCGTCCCCACTTTCATCCCATCTCTCTCTCTCTCCCCCTCTTTATGTCACTGCAAAATAATGGGAACATGCCATAAAAAAAAGGATAACAACTGAAATACGGAATAAAAAAGTAATTTTTCAGAGGCGAATCCCACCGCTCACCCGTACTACAGCTGGGATAGGCTCCAGCCCCACCACAACCCTGAATTGGATAAGTGATGTTTGGACAACTTCATCCCTTGCACATAAATATTAAAGTTAAGGAGAAGGACCAGAGGTGGATGGAAATTAAAGCAAACTGCTTTAATCTAAGACAAAGGCATTTTGGGAAGGCAAACCTGGGAGATGGATTAAAAAGAATGACAAAAGTCAAAACAGCAGAGCCAGAACAACCCTCAGGCCGACTTGAGTCAACTGAATTCCAGTGTTTCCATGATCTCATTTATGGTCATTGCACTGCCCTTAATTCTGTGATGCAAGATTTCTGATTCATACTTTGGTTTGATGTTGTGTGTACCTTTGTGCCATTTGACAGCATTAACTTCCAAAACCACCCGTATAAATTTAACCACCAGGTCCGAGCAACACACCCGCACTGCTGCGGAAGAATCTCTGCGAGGTCAGCTCGCAGCCACTTTTGACCAAACTGGCCGAGCATTTCCAGAAATAACGGCTGCTGGCAGCTTCCTCGTTTCTCTTTCCACATTTACTTTATGTAGGCCATTCTCATCCACCTTGAAGACAGCATGGGATACCAGTGAAATATCAGCTCAAATCAGATATCCAAATTAACATCCAGTCACAGGACGGCCTTGATACACTTCTGCTATTTATTACTTTACAACTTGATTTTAGTTTTTCCCTTTTGGTTTTGCTAATCTTTAGTTGCCTCTGATGTTGGGATAATAATCTCGCAGTCTGATGACTGTGTTAAAATAAAATCATCCTGCCATATTTTATTTTATCATGGGAAATAATTTCTACTACAATGAACTGTACAGACAGGATGGTCTCAAATCTCACAAGGTTTCTGTGGGTGAACCTGTGTAAACTGGTGCCTGCAGCTTAGTTTTCAGGTTCTGCTTCTGCTGCTGCAACAGTAGGCTGTGGCTCTGAGTCTCACGCTGCCCAGGGCACAAAAACCCACTGCTGCCCGATGCTCTTTTTAGCAGTATAGGCTGTGTTGGAAGGGCCCTTGCAAAACATGGTGTGGTCAACAACAAACCCCAGTCAAGGCCCACATCCATACTGTTACTATGTTAATGGTTATTACTGACCAAAATACCTGATTAGGATCTTTGCTATAATTGTTGCACAGTTGTGTGCACCTTGCAATGATTTCAGTCATTCCCTATCCTTATCTAAGAAACATTTCACAGACCTATGCCATGTTTGGTTTGCTTAACTTAAAAAAAAAAAAAAAAGAATACTTGCAAAGCTAAAATGTCTCTAGCAGCCTTATTCTGCTCTCCTTTTCCCCGGGAGGAATTTCTGCCCAAACGTCTGGTTACTGTTTTAAGAAAAGCTGCACTGATTCCACAATAGAATCATGGGAAAAGCACGCACCATGGAGTGGGAACAGAGAAGCAGTGAAATGTCTCTGCTGGCCTGCCATGTTTCAGACTGGCATTAAGCGGCCAGCATGTCAAAATGATAAGAAGTGAAACCTTTTGGTCAAAGAGCTGACTCATACCGGCCCTGTTCCAATGTTGCTTTTTGTTTCTAAATTCTCCAGAAAAATTCTCAGGTCACAGTTTAGGTGAAGTGTGACTGAATTTCCTGTTCTGTTGCATAACTGGCAGGCACAGTGTGACATCTCACTTCCCTTAAGTACAAGTGAAATACAGTAGAGATGAAGAGAAGAAAGTCAGCATGACACCTACAGTATATGCACAATAATCTACTTAATATGAAATAATGTTTTTATTTTTGATTTCTTTAACCATCTTTATTCCTGTATCAAGGAAACACAGGGACTCAGGGTCAAAATGTTAATTTAACTGGGGAAGAAAGAAAGAAAGAAGCCCACTCAATATTTAAATTAGGGCCGCAACGATTCCTCGAGTAACTCGAATAATTAGAAAAAAAAAAATTGGACAAATTTGTTCCTTTTTTTCTTCTCCCCTGAGCTTTCACCGCATCATCCAATTTCAGCAGTGGATGGAGTTTGCTCACTGCTGCAAACATTGTAACAGACAATGAGAGGGCATATGAACATATCCATCACCACATACTTATTTATTATGCAGCCTTACCAATTCTGTTGAAGTAATTTGGAAGTAGCTGGGCAAGCATTCTAAACTTTTAATTGTGAGGAAGATGTATTTACTGGAATAATAAAAGCAGATCACGAGGCTTAAAGGAGTGTTGAAGGGTTTAAAGAGATCAGCAGAAAGAGGAAGATTTTCCTGTCAGAGTAAAGGTCTGCATCTAATTACAGGCTTACATCACCTCTAACGTACTGACCTCACAGAACTCTCTGGCAGGCAGAGCTCTTCCAAACTTCTTGAGAAGGGTAACAGGAAAGAACCAGGTTTAAATTCATTGTTTAAAAAAAAAAAGAAAAAAGGCACATGAAGCCAGCAGCCGTCTTATGTTCCAGCTTGTATTGCATAACCCAGGGCCTCAATGAGGCACTGCTCAGCACTCCTCCAACATAATCAGGCAAGCCTTTATTGTGCTACGAGTTTCAAAATCACTTCATTTTACAAGAGTTGAAACAAGACACTTGAACGATAGTTTCACAAGCAGTCAAGGCATGCTGGTTTTTTCTATACTATTATTCCAGGTAAGGCAGTCATCATGCAGCTTGTCCACAGATAACAGAAATACTTTTTGTGAAAATGTGACCATTCATGCTTGCTAAGTACAACGTCTCCCACGCATACTTTGTCAAGCCACCAGGTGCATTATTTGGCAACTCATTTACATACTTGTTTTGTGTTTTGTGAAAGACACCTAGCTATAATTGGTGAGAACCCCACATGTACTTTAGTCTGTGATAAATAATCTACAGTGATCCTGTTTCTTTAGGCATCTATACACTAGAGCTGTGCTATATCACACTGTCCATTTACATTTGTCTTATATTGTGTCACTGGATATAATTCTGTGTCACTGCTATTGTCCTTATGATGCTGCTGGACCCTGCTTCACACTTCAAATTAGGAAGTGTGTCAACGAAAAACTGTAGCTCATTAACTTACGCTTACTGATGCTTGCAGGCAGCATTTATAAAACGTTCAGTATTTTTTTTCCTACAATGTGAGACATATCATTATCGTAAATTTTCTTGAAATACTGTGATACAGTTTTCACCCCTACTATACACCTATTAACTAGTTTAAGCCTTGTTTCCTGCAGTACTTGTTAATTAAATACTGTATCTTCCAAATATCACAGTGAATCTAAGCTGCATTTTCATTGTTGCCATCAACTTTAATTGGGGCAGGTGATATCTGATGATCAATACATACACATGTACATTTTCAACATGGGAAAGGCAAAGGTTCTACATGCTTTTTGCAGGTCTTTCAAAGTTTTTCTTTGGATACAAGTTGTTTTTTTTCATCATTTTTAGTCCAATCCTTGCACCTGACCATTTTCAGATAATTATTATAAGTATCTTTTTGTACCAACAAGGTGGTTCCCAAAGAGCCAAAATGTTGGCATATCTTGGCATGATGTTGATAAATTGATGGAAAATTAATGAAACTGATGGAATTATGAATGCAGAGAAGTGCCGCCAGATTTTGAGCCACCATAAGGAAAGTGACAATGATCTCAAACATATTGCCAATGCAGTAAAAACAAAACCGATTAGAAAAAACAAAAACAAACAAACAGTCATTGACTGGCTCCCCAGAGCCCAGACCTCAACATTACTGAAGCAGTGTGGGATCATCTTGAGCGAGAATGGAACAAAAAGATAGCCAATATCCAAAAGAAGAGCTTGGAATATCCTCCAAGAAAGCTGAAGAACTATTCTTGAAGATTACTTAAAGCTTAAGAAAGTTCAGGCTGTGTTGAAGAATAAATCTGGTTATACTAGCTTGTTAGAACTGTAGAGATTCTGTTTTGCTTTATATACTATATTTTCATTTGTTGTTTATACATGTTTCAGTAAAGCTCTGCACCCACTTCTTATTTTCTTCACAAAAATAAAGAAAACAGGGGTGGCTTGAGACTTTTGACACCTGCCTGGTGTTAATGCTCTGTTAAAAAGGCGCAATCGGGTGGCTCAGTGGTGATGAATGAAAGACTGGATTTGTGGGCTTCCTGTAACAGTGCGAGTGACATTACCATAATGACGACATGTTGGCTGTGAAGCGCAATTTCTCAGCTTTCAGAAATCATTTGAATTTTTGCAATAGGACAAACAGTCCTGTAATTATGGTAATGCAAAGTGTGCTTGCGCAAATGTGTTGTCGTGATACACTCTGTGTTAAAGGGAGTTAAAGGGCATTTTGGCAAAAACATCAGATCTTCCAGTATGCTTGTTGTTGCCAGCAACTACGGCATCATAAAATATTATACCTGTGATTCAGCGTCATGTACAGCTCCACCTTCCCCTCGCCCTGGCTTTTTTTGTGAAATGAGAGCAGAGCATCAGACCACAACGTTTGCGCTGATGCTGTTTGGGTTTATTTCACAATGTTGCCAGTGACAACACAACTCTGTGTCTGCTGTAAGACAGGATGTGGCTGTGTGGATTCCTGTTACAGTGTTAGCGATAGCAAGCTGATGAACAGCACTATATAGAGAAGCTAAACGCACACAGTCAGTGAATCTGCATGATTTTATTAGGTAAAAATCTAAACCTTTCTGTAAGTCATGAGATGTGCCAAGTTACCATTCAGATCATAGCAAGATATTTGGAGATGCTCATGATCTGATCTTAACCAGCAATAGGTTTGATTACAGCTTTTCATAGAAGCCACATAATTAGCAGTTCTGTTTGTAAGCTGGTGACCATTGTCAATTATCCACTGAGATCAATTTGATTAAAGAAAACTTAAATATGATTTTTCTTTTTAATCAAATTGATTATAATCAAATATTGACAGTGCTCTCCAGGCAAACTGAAAAGCTACTTAATTGGGTGAAGCCGCGCATCATGCATTATGAACATTGCACGTTATGCTCCAAACAGAAAACAAAGAAAAGAAAACTTAAAGTCGCGCACATCCCTATATGGGACTTATGGATTCTTCAACACCCAACATCCAGACTGATATCGAAACAACTAGTAGCTCAGTGTCCACAAGAAGCAACTGCTATCACAATTAGAGATTGACAAGGTACAACACAAGTGCTACGACAAGGGGGAGCCAGGACGTCTCGTCACACTCCGACATTCGGTACCAAGCCCCAAGAACAACTGGTAAGCTCAATGCCAGAGCTGCTGACCTGAAACATAAAATCATGGAAACACAACAAGCTATCCATACCTGAGGACTTAGAAACTGCCAAGTACAGCCTTGGGTAGCAGCTTGAAGAGGTATACCAAAGAGATAGAAGCCAGGAGAATAAACCAGATATTCTCCACTGAAACAATCAAGGTGTACTCTCAGTGGCAGAGGAACAATATGAGAACACCACCATCCCACCCACCATCAAGGCTAGAGATGAAGCAATACTGGAAGAGCACAGGGGACAAGGATGCAACAGACAACACCAATGCTCAGTGGCTAGTGGATCTAAGAGCAGACCACAGCAACCTCCCTGGACAGGCTCCAGTAACCATCACAGTGGCAGACATTCAAGAAAGCGTCTCACATATGAAGAGCTGGACAGCACAGGGCCCTGACATGATACACACCTACTGGCTAAAGAAGTTGGCTGTACTCCACGGATGCCTGGCAGCACAAATGAACCAGCTGCTGATGGATAAGACACATCCAGAATGGCTGACCAAAGGCTGGACAGTCCTGATCCCCAAGGACCCACTGAAGGGATAATAGCCTGCCTCAGTACAACATGGAAGGTCCTGTCAGGCATCACAGCGGCTAAGATGAACAGGCACATGGCTCGATACATGAGCAGGGCCTGCAAAAGGAAAGTAACACCAACTACTGGTAGAGCAGTCACTCGAGGTCAAACATACTGCCACCAGCCAGTACCATCCTGCCAGGATCCAATGTGGCTGGCCCACCAAAGGGATATATAGAGAACCCATTTCAGCTCTTCATTGGGAAAAGGAGCGGGGAGAAACCAGGGAAAAAAAAAAAAAGCCAAACAAATATCTGCCTGGTGTGTGCTGCATCTCATGGGACATGTATGGCTGCCAGCTGTACACAGACTGTCCCAAACCAAAGCCCAGGTGACTCAGCTGTGACAAGATAAAAACCTGCCTGCCTGCCTGCCTCGCCCCTACCTGTCATATCTTTGTTACTCTAAAAAAGTACCTGGTACCAGGACCTAATGGAAATGCCTACAAACCGTGCTGAGTGGAGTCGCGCTGCGCTGAGTAGGTACTAATGGAAACGCGGCATAAGTCCACTTGCTTGCATGAACTTCCACTTGTTTTCCCCATGCTTGCACAGGTAGTTGGTGAGAGTGTAGTAGACAAATATAAACTAATAAACTTTGCCTCCTTAGAAACTAATTTCCTATGTACAAGGTGATCTGGAGTATCTCTTTTCTGATTTATTTGAAAATTATGTCTGATGTGATTGAGTTTGTCGCCTTCCTCTTACACAGATGCCTCTTTCACCTTTGTTTCTATCTAGCTCCTCTCTTCTTTCTCTTACAGCCATACAGACTGCAGCTCTATATGCAAAGTGCAGTGTGCCCATGCAAAAGGCAGAATACACTTGCTAAGCACACTGACCAAACACAGAAAATAAGACTTACATCAAGGCAAAAAATACTTTATAGGTCTAATTAGTCATGTATGCAGCACAATGCATGATGGGCATGAAAGAAATCAAACAAATAAACTATAACAAATGTGCAAAAATTATACCTCAACTTCATACTACCTCTGAGTAGTATGAAGTGACAATAATGAAGTGATAATAATGCAAATAGATAAAGTGTAAAACTGTTCCAATCATGGCAATGGCATGCATACTGGGGGGGAAAAAAATGGTTATACCACAAAATCAAAAATCCAGCATTTATGCGGTTTCCTCTAGTTTTACATACTGGCTTAGATTTAAAATAAAAATGTTCACTCTGTTGAATTGAATGAATGTTGAAGTAAACATTCTCAATTAGGTTAGAAATAATTCTTTGATAACCATTTAGATTGAAGGAGACTCAGGGGGAAAAAAACCAACAACAAAAAAAGAACAAACAACAAACACAGGTGTTTGACACACAAGCCTTATTTGGGCAAATTCCCCAAACTATAGTTTTTTTCCTAGTTTCTAGTTATAGAAATGTGATAAATAGAAAAAATATTTAAAAAAAAAAAAGTGTAAAAGGAAATGGTTCTCAAACTCTGGGACGTGTAGTCACTGCAGGTGCACCAGGTGAAAAATTTTGTAAAATTTAAGTGAAAGAATATGATTTAAACTTTTAAAATTGCACTTATATGCAGCTTATTTAAGTACAATTCAACATGGGTGCTTGATTCTTCCTGGTGACTGATAAGACCCATGTCTGATGGGGATATCCTCCAATAATTAATTAAATATAAAATAAATGTATAAGTCAGGATAACATTACAGCCCCATTTCATAATAAACCCTTTCAGCAGATGCCTTATTACCTTCTGCAAAACCAATTTGCTCTAATTTGAAGGCCTTTCCCCAAACTTTTATCCAAATACTTTTACTCACCCCTGGGTTACTAAAGATATAATACAGATTCCAGCAAAAATATGTTTTCAATATTAACAAAACTCATTAAATCAAAACCATTTTAAGCATGCTGTAAGTGATTGTATTCTGTGATTATCTTTAACATTTCTACAAATACTTTTTGGTAACCACAACGTAGAACAGACAAAACATTTCCATAGTAAACAAATTAGAGAAAGTACATACAGTACTTTTGTACAAGGGTGTATACTACATGTCTTTCTGCTTATATAACCTGCAACAATAAGCCAGATAAAATACTTGCATAGTATTCACATCATATTATACTTGTGTGTAAGGGTGCCTGGGTGGCTCAGGGGTGGAGCAGGCAACCATATTCATATGCCGCTTTGCGGTGTGGGCGGCGCGAGTTCGACTCCCGGTTTGTCGCCAATTTGCCCCGTGTCTTCCCCGGATCTGGGGGGG
>JAVDPK010000320.1:682580-693547 GCA_034780415.1 Cichlasoma orientale | reverse complement strand
CCCCCCCCCCCCCCCCCCCCCCCCCCCCCCCCCCCCCCCCCCCTATCCCAGCTGCCATAGGGTGAGAGTCAGGGTACATCCTGGATAGACTGCCAGTCTGTCACAGAGCTAACACAGAGAGCCAGTGGGTAATTTAGAATCACCAATTAACTTAACCCCACTAATTGCATGTTTTTGGACTATGGGAGGAAGCCAGATTACCTGGATAGAACCCACACAGACACAGGGAGATCATGCAAACTCCACACAGAAAGACCCTGGCCAGACGGTGGATTCGAACCCAGGACCTTCTTGCTGTGAGGCAACAGTGCTAATCACCATACAACCGTGGTGCAGGCTAGTCCATTTTGCCAAAATTTCATTGCAGTAACTCAAAATGGTACACAGTAGACAGATCAGGGCATCAATGAGCTCCTGGACAGTCTGAGATGCAACCTGGTGGGGTCTGATAAACCAAAACATGATGTCCCAGAGGTGTTCTATTGGATTTAGCTGAGCATGGGGGCCAGACCCACTGCACCAGCGTAGGCTCTGACAATGGATCCAAGGATTTCATCCCGATACCTAATGGCAGTCACATACCACTGGCTAGCCTGTTGAAGTCTGTGTCACTCTATGGATATGCCTCCCCAGACTATCACTGACCCACCACCGGTCATACTGAACAACGTTGCAAGCAGCATAACATTCTCCACAGCTTCTCCAGCCCCTTTCACATCTGTCACATGTAGCAGTGGCGAACCTGCCAATTCTGGTATTCTATGGCAAATGCCAATCACAGGGCAGACTAGAGGAAGTCGGGCCCTCAGGCCACCCTCATGAAGTCTGTTTTTCATTTGTTTGTTTGTTTAGTGACATTCACGCCAGTAGCCTCTGGTCTAGCACGGTTCATCCTCTTCCTCCTTGTACAATCTCCTCCATGCTCTTCAAACTGTGCTGGAAGACACAGCAAACCTTCTGGCAATGGCATGTGCCATCTTGGAGTTGAACTACCTGTGCAACCTGTGTAGGGTCCAGGTATCACCTCATGTTACCAGTACTTACACTGACCATAGCCAAATAAAAAGCAGTCAGAAAAGATGAGGAGAGAAAAATGTCTCATTGCTGCCTCTCTAGTGCACCTGTTAATTGTATTAACACCAAAACAGCTGAAACGGATTAACAACCCCTTCTGCTACTTAAAAGACCAGAAAGAAAAAAACCCCACAAACAAACAAACAAACAAACATGTTTAATTTACTTGAAGATATATTTTGATTGAAAAAAGTATTCCTTGTATTTTTTGAGCAGTATATTATTCATAAAAATTCACATTTACTGCACCTAAAACATGGCATTTACTGCATCAATTGACAAAGGACACTCCCTTTCTTGACATTCCAGATGTCTCTCCTGGAGAGAGCCCAGGAGGGGGTTCTGGACATCCAAGAATACAACACAAACAGCAATTCAAGTGAGGTTCTAGCATCGAGAGAGACATCTCAAATCCAGATCCTGTCAGAACTGCACAGCTGCCTCCAAAGTACACAGGCTAACCAAGTCCAATAGGACTCCTTCTTCAGCTTGATGACTCCCTTCACATCCGGTGTCCACCATCTGGTTTGGGGATTACCAAGATGACAGGCACCAACCCCATTGCAGCCACAGCGCCATGCAGCAGCCTCAGCAATGGAGGTGCAGAACATGGCCCAGCATAGCCCCTGGGATCCCTGGGACACACGAACCCCTCCACCTTATTCCATCATGTTCATTTAATTGTGGGAAACCAAACTTGTGATTAAGATTAAAATATATCTAATTGTGTAACCCTAACCCAGATATCCTAAAAATATTGATGTCTTTTTTTTTGCAAAAAAGTGCACCCCCCAAAAAAAACCCCTAATTTATTTGAGGTTTATACTGTTCTAACCTTTATTAAATTTAAAATTCTTGTATCCTGATAACCCTGTTACCTTTCATCTTGCATCAATTCCAGCATTTTATCCTCTTAAACTTGCTCAAACTAAATAATGCAAGTGTGAACATCTGTATTACATTCATTCCAGTTAAGTTCTTGAAATCTTTCCAAAATGCTTGACCATCATCCTGTCCAAAACTGTTACGTTTGCTTCTAAGGTGCCTATTTAATCTGCCTGTAATGCATTGGAGACTACTTGTCTATTCCTCTCCTCCTGCCAGGACAGTTTGGTGAATCAGCACCTACTGATGCCACAAACACCTCCCCCCACCACACACACACACACACACACACACACACACACACACACACACACACACACACACACACACACAGTGCTGGAGTAAAGCTTTCTGCTGCAAATGCCTGTGTCGGGGAGAATAACTACCAGGTATTTCAGTGAAACTGAAAGCATCTCATTATTCAGACACTCAAATACAGACTATGTGCTGCAAAAACATGTATTCAACACAATGGCTGCAACTGTCTACATGGAAGAGCATGACTCTAGAATTAGAGCTAAATGAATAACACTGAATCCGCATGAGCCAGTGTGAATGACGGTGATGTCAGCTGCCTTGTTCAATGACATGAAGCTAAGGCCAACTGAAACGTTCCACAAGATTCTTTTGAGATTCTGCCACAGAAATGCATTAGACACTCAGTCTTTGACTGTGGGTAAATAAATAAAATTCTGACTTCAGACTTCCTTCACGAACACGAACCTCTCTCAGGAGCCAAGAACCTTTTGAGTGAACTGTGTGTTCACTTGGGCAACTCAAATAAAGTAGAACTGCACCAGTTCTGTTCAAGAACCACAAAACTAATCAACCAACACATTTTGACCACAGCACCAAGCAAATTATTTTGCAAGTCCAGGCATACAACTTGCTTTTATCTTTAGAAACTAAAAGTTGAGTCTTCTTTGGACAAAGAGTGCACACTTAATTTATTCTTAGTTAAAGGGCGTGCCCACACTGGTACTGCGCCTCAGCAAATTTGATGTTCAAAATCTGGGCAATGGTTCCAGATATTATTTAGGAAACTATGTCCTGGTCAACTTAGAAAGGTGGGCTTGGGTACAGCTCAGTTGGACTCGGGCACAGAAGGCATGTAGTGTGATTGCTATCCAAGTGCATAAACTCAGTGATTGCTTTGTTAAGTAA
This sequence comes from Cichlasoma orientale, assembly GCA_034780415.1. Lineage (NCBI taxonomy): Eukaryota > Metazoa > Chordata > Actinopteri > Cichliformes > Cichlidae > Cichlasoma > Cichlasoma orientale. The sequence goes on along the minus strand of JAVDPK010000320.1, from coordinate 690,424 downwards.
TTAAATATTTTTAGCAATCTTCAAGTCATGCACTAATAACGTGAACAGTATGTAAACAAAATAATGACAGGATGCTTTCTTTTTAAGAGTCTCAGTGGCAGCCTGTTGTATGATATTGTGATAGAAAGTTTTAATAATTCCTGAGACTAGACAAAGAATACTGACTGATTTTTAACAAATGGCACACGATAAAACTTAGGATTAAATTCCAAACAAACAAGGAAGCGAGATGGGAACACAGGCATCATAAATGCTTTAATGTTAAACTGGCCGCACGGAAAAGGCCTGTCCCTTGGAGAATGTAATGCAATTTGAAAGATCTGTCACTGCTAACAATTTCAAATGCCTGCCCTTCAGTCCACAAGTCTGCTAGGGTCCGCTCGAGTCCGAGTGACATAAATTTTGTCATCAGACAGTAAGCATGAGGGTCCATGCAAAGTCTCTTTTCTTTAGACTCCTAGTCTAAAGTTGCACACTGCAAATTTTCACAGTACTTCTTCCTGATCTTGTGCTCTGCTGTGAGCTGGTGGGACACTCAAACTAGACTAACACTAGGTGGATACTAGTTCTGGTGCTACTATGCCAAACTCATCAAGGCAGCAGAGAATTACATGGGCTACCGTCACTATCTGCAGATCCATACAGGCAAGCTGGAGCCCATCCATGGGTTTAGGAACTTAATTACGAACGCAGAACTATCACCGGAACTGACCATTATTATTCTGACCATTCTGTGATGTCATAGCTTTGTAACTCATGGAAAAAAAGCTGCACACTGTAGAACCTTGCCTTCAGGCCAGCCACAAAGTTTTTAAAATATTACTGTTAACACTGTGAAAAGGTCTTAACAGAAACCTAACCTAAACCTAACCAGGTTTTTGTGTCTAAACTTTACTAAACCTCAACTGAAAAATATGCTTTATAAAAATGTGAATAAGTCCTGTGCGTGTAAAAATAATAATGGTCTTGAAGCAACATTAATATAAAATTGTGGGATCAATTATCTCCCGCAGTCATTGGGGCCGAGTTGCCCCACGGGCAGGTGCGCCTGACATTCTCATCCCATTATATGCAGATGTCATAACATGCGAAGGACAGAAAGCAGCAGCACCGCAGTCAGACTGAATTCAGCAACCTGATGGGGTAATCCTCTTTCAGAAACGTCAGGCTAATCCACACTAACATCCACACCATCTTCACTGTTTTTACTGCTTTTATTCTCGAATGCCGTTTTCACTAGCACTCTACAGTGAGAAAGAGCTAATAATAAATTGAATGAATCCCAGTTAAGCAAAACAAACAACAGCAGCAAAAAACGATAAAAGCATGTAGAGAGTTTCACATCATAAGTTGAGGAAGAGGAACTCGCGAAATCGTCTGACGTTTTTCCTTTTCTTGTTGGAAGGTAGCTTCAAGAGAACAGCCTTTTATAAAGCTGTAACTGACTTTGCTTAACCAGAAACGCATTTACAACACAACATGTTAAAAGTTATAAATTGTTACAGTCGGGACAAGCAGGAACATTTGTTTTAAAGTGTTATACTACATGCTAAAGGCGACGTTTAGGGCGGTGGGAAACGGGACAGTTGTAAAGACTGAATTCTCATTAAAGACTTGAGTTAGGTGAAGTAAACATGTGCCGAAGCAAAAAGTCGTCCCTACTTACTGAATGTTAAATAACTGCCTTAATTCGTAGTTTCTAGCCACGTAGCTATGACAGTAATCAAGACAAAGTTTTTTTTTCGTTTGAAAGTGTCTTGTGCAACGCGGCAGTGTTGAGGAAGGATGTCCCTTCGACGTTAGTAGAAAGAAGCAGGTGGCGATACAACAAAAGGCGTCTCGCATAAAAGCTAGCATGATGGTAAGGCTCTGTAAGTTAGTGAAATACAAACCAACCTGCATGTGTTATGTCGGACAGGTCGTAGTTCTTGGCGCTCCGAGGAAACTCCTTCAGTTTACGATTTGACAAGTTGAGCGCCCCGCTCGTGGCAGCCTCCTCGAGCGCCTTTTCCACGCTTCGGCTGGCCGCTACTGTGGCAGGCAGCTGGGCTCCATCCCCAGCAGCCATCAAACGTACAGGTCTACCTCCTTTTATACTTTGTTTGAAGCGTCCACTCCACTTTCATACCCAGTACGTCCGTGTAGTCTCCAAAGTGGGAGTTCTTCGTGTACACTCCTTTAAAAGTACAGAATTTTATTATTATTTATTTTTTCTAATGCAGACGACGGGGGTTCCGTTGGCTTCGTTCACACAACGGGAGCTCTCGGTTCCGCTACTGAGAGGCTGTCAGTCTTCCAGGAAGTTGCCCCAAGCTAGAAAGTGTTGAAACAGTTTTACGGGAAGAATGGGTCTTTGCTTCAAAATAAAATCAAAAACAAAAAGTAAAACTTCAGTTCAGTAAACCTTCGGTAGCTATGAGCAGAGTTCTGTACATGGCAGGCTTTAAGCAGAGCAAAGAGGAAAATAGCTTACTGCAATATTAAAGAAGCTCACATAACTGAAAAGTGTGCATCTTTTAGCTAAATAACCAAAATAATGCTTATTGATAGATTATGCGGTTTGGACATTTTATTGCCAATTGCAGTCTTTTTAGATTCAGAATTTTACTACTAGGCTCTCATTGTTACATGAAGAAAAACTGTAAGATATTGACAATCATAACATTAGCACTTTATCATAAGGGTCCATGGTTTAGAAACAACTGAGCTTGCAGCTGATGCCTATTCAGTTTACACATGACAGATCATGTATGGTCCAATACAAAGACAAGTATTTGTAGCAATAAATAACATTTGTGGTTGTGCCAAAAAATGTAAAAGAAGGGTGGATAGTGATTTGCATATTGGAATAGTTTGATAGGTTTAATGGAAGTTGCTTGTCCGACTTGGTGGATCAATTGTCTACAAGTGTTACGCATCAGGGCATTATGCTAGGAGGCTGTTTCAAAGACAATGCTTAGATTAGTCCAGGAGTCCAGGAGTAGCCTTTACTGTATACTAGTTAAAGAATATTTAAGTGGCTTTCCTGTGCCTTAAACTGGGTTTAGTCAGGGACTGTGACCTGGACTGAGTTAAGTAAAGCGCTCTTACAAACCCACAGTGCAACAACCAGAGACAGAGGCAAAAACAGTTTAATGAGTCCAAAAAAGACAGAGTAATGAAACAATTCTGAATATGAGCCAGGATGAACAGTGCAATAAAAATAGTATTTAGATTTTAATTTTGGTCTAAAGCAATAATTACCTTTTAGCATCTTCTTGGGTTGAAATTACATGTATTAAATAAACATAGTGCAAGTATGATCTTTATTTTCTGTTCAGCCTGAATTGTGAAATTCAGGTATGGAATGAGTAAAAAGTTACTGTGATCGTACCCATTTTTACCAAATAGGAATGCACCATTTCATCCTGCCTGAAACTGAGCGTAAAGTTAAAAAAATTATTGAATAAATAAATCCTGAATCATGAGTTCCACTTTTCCAACTGGGATGATGTTTGTAGACTAAATTAATGATTATAGGTCTGTATAGGTCCACCTATACATTTACTCATTCTTGAGAAGTGCCCATATTAACAGAATTTCACGTTGTGGTTGGCTTGGTCAGTAGCATTAAAAAAAAATGTGACGAAACAACTGTGTACATCACTTTTTATTTTAGTCAGCGATTAATCAGGCTTTGTGAAACCAACCAACAGTGAAACCAACTGTTATAGTGCCTAGTCTGCATTTTATTTTGCTAGATGTAACCGGAAGTGGAAGAAAAGCTGCGTCTCCGTCTGTGGTTTTCATGGGGGGTTACTAGGGGTGCGGCCAGCGTACGGGTGCAAGGAAGGATAGGCGTCGCCACAATGAAAGTACTTCTGAGGCACACTCGAGGAGGCGGAGACTGTGCCTGCATATTGTGTGAAGCGTAATCTATAGAATAAAGTTGTTTATATCCGCGAATCAGAGTTCCAAAGGAATTTTTTATAACACAATTGAAATAAGCTGTTTGCATAATAAAGAAGCAGGTTGTTGAAGTTAATTGAATTTTATTTAATTTAGCTTAAAAATCTTTATTTTTCCATCCTGTAGGTTCCAATACCTACAGGATTAAATTCAGTATTACTCCAGTTCATGTTTTAATGTTTTAAACATGTTTTAAACATCCGTATAAGTGCAGACATAGCGTAAGCCAGACGTAAATTAAAAACGTGCCAAAGTAAAACGACCTCTCGTTTCATCTCAGAGCCATGAAGCTCCTCGCCTGTGTGCATGCGTCCTTTACATTACTGCCAACTCGCGGCCGCAGTCGGCTATTGTGGCTGTCAGTTTTACGGGGGTGTTCATCTCCCGTTAACAATGACTTGAGCTGGGCAAACTGAGAGGCCAGCAGATTTTGTTTGTGCGTGGTCAGTGTGGATAAACCTCTGGTCTTTCCCAGTAAACTGACTGGAGACCAGTGTAAGCATTCACTGTATTCACTGCTCTGAAATCAGTTACCTAACATTGGAAAGTAAATCAGCTTCAGTGATTTACCATCGTTACAGATGGGAAGTAACGAAATACAAATACTTCGTTACTGCACCCAAGTAGATTTTTCAGGTATCTGTACTTTATTGAGTATTTATTTTTCTGACAACTTTGTACTTTTACTCCTTACATTTTTACACAAATATTTGTACTTTCTACTCCTTACTGTACATTTTCAACACGGCCTCGTTACTTTAGGTTTAACACGTCTGAGGGAAGTTTTTGTTCCCGGTCACTGCACGCCTTCAAACATCAAACCAATCTGAGCCTAAATGAAGGAACCATAACACACATAATCCAATCCTACTGGAGTAGCCTCCATCACTGAGGCTTATCGCATATGTGAAAGGATGGAAGAGGCAAAACCATATCATTTATGCATCATTTATGCATCATTTATAGCGCTGTACTCAGGGGTTACAGTGGGCCGGAGTGCAGATGTCTGTAAATTGTGGTCGTGGTACATCAGAATGGAGTAACATGTTGTGGCAGATCATTTCAACTGCAACGTTTCTATCAGCTCATCAAATATCAGCAAACACACAAACCGTTTGTGTGCAGTTTGTCACACAGTGTGTCTGTGAGCTGAAGGTCCAGCTGCTGTATTTCCCAGAATGACAGGGACGTTCACTCAGAGATGGAGAAAGATGGAAGAAAGAGGAAGCAGAGAGGTTAGAAGGTAAGGACTGCTCAGTGACATTTGATAAACTAGAAATTTAAAGCCTACATGTGATGGCCTTATTTTTTTAAATTCTGAAAACAAATGTCATATTGCGAAACGTCCTCTAAACAAACTGAGGTACACTATCTTTTTGTTATTCAAAGGTTGCATGAAAATACTGCAGTTCAGTGCAGGATAAACAGGTCAGTTTGCTGTATTTACCGTGAAGCTCTGTGTTGGACTGGTGCACAGTGTCTGTGTTCATGGTCACAGCTGCAGGTTACATCAAGTGTAACAGAGATGAGTTTGAATTTAAGCCGGTGGTGCTTATATTCATTCATTCAATCCTGTGTGCTGCAGTTCATATTGACACAGTGAGGTTAACACACCAATTGGTTAATGTGAAGATATTTAACTCCTGTTTGCATAAATCATTATAGTACAAATACTGCATATCTCCTATAGGTGCACAGAGGCTGCACACTCTGCCCCGTCCAAAGCCCCGCCTCTCGATAAACCAACAATGTCATGGTCATCCAGTCCTCCTGTGCTGACTCACCCACTCTCTCTCCTCCTCCTTTATGTGTGAGTGTTTCAGTTAACCACACCTTGTGTTTCAGGGGCGGGTCCTACATTTGCTCCTGGCCTGCAGTCCTGCACACCTGGGATTAATCAACTCACCAGTTAATCATCTGGTTTGCTGTGTGCTATTTAAGAGGAAGGAAGACCTTTTAGTCAATGCTTGATCATTAATCTGCCAACTCTCCTGGCCACCCGCACCCGGGGAGCAAGGATGGGTGTAGGGTGCTCTGCCTCTGGGTGGAGCAGCAGTCTTTGGGAATGCGGGCTGTGAAACAAATAGTTTCTGATGGAGCTGGTTCAGGAACGGTAACAGTTTCAGAACAGGCAGACAAGCAGAGGAACACAAAATCAATTTCAGAAGAACTGTTCAGGTCAGGAAAACAAGTGGTTTCTAACTGAGCTGTCTCAAAAACACGGATGGCTCTCTCTGGGCAGGGAACACAATGAACAGTTTCTGGCTAAAGAACATCGTCAGCAGTTTCTGACTGAGCTGGATGAGGAACACAAATAGTCCCGGAATGAGCCAGCCCTTCAACACAAAAGTGAGTCTTAATCATGGGAGGTACTGAAATACACACCCCAGGCTTTATATTAGGACACCCAAAAACACTAGGCAACCTTTGTGGGGAAAAAGATGAGTCAGCCACCGCTAACTCAATCTTTTCTTCAGGCTCCGAAACACAAAACCAGATTATAATCTGGTTTAGGAACTGATAACTCATCTTTAGGAACCGTGTGTTCAGTTATAGTTTCTGACGTAGCCAGCACAGAAATATCAGAGTTCTACACTCAACCGGCTTGGAAACCGAACGCGCAGTGTTAAACACATCCAGCTCATCATCATACGTCTCAGAGGACAAAACCTCAGTCTTATAGAGAGTTTGTTGTGACTCAGAATACTTCAGGAATTAATTCCTTGCTACTCACAAAAGATGTGAACAGAGAAACAGGCTGAGGCGAGGAGCGATAACAGCAAGAACTTTGCTTCCTCCTGAAGGAAGGAGATGGAGGGCCAGGAAGCGGGACCTCTGACAGTTCAGGCAGCTGCATTGAGGTGGAAGAGCTGGGTTATCTTGGGGAAGGGGTGCAACGTGTCCTCTTAGCAGCTGATGAAGGAGGATCAGGGGAACATTCATCTTCTGACCAATGAGTGGCTTGTTAAAAATGAAAGCAGGGCCAGGTGAGGAACAGGCAGACTGTGGGAGTGTGAAAGCTGGCTCATACACAGGTGAGGCAGGTGTATCTTGGTCTGGGGAAAATAGATACGGTCCGTTAAAACACTGAATGTGGGCGTGTACAGCAGTGATAATTGGCAACTGAAATAATTGTGGTTTCCGTGATATTGTAGCTTCAAAAGCAGAGACAGCCGCTCGCCTTGCCCTCACACGAGTAGGCTCCATAAGCCTCTGTGAGAGGGCTTCAAGCCCTTGTTTTCCTCCAAACACACTACTGCATCCAGTCAGTCCATTGTGGTCAGTTCACTCTGTCACTTTTAGCTGTGTGGAATGTGGTTAGTAGTTTGGAAGTTAACATTAAGCAAGCATTGGATCAATTAAAGGAAAGCACAAGAGTTAACAGCTGGAATAAATCACAGGATGAAACAGGAAGTAGAACAAAAAAACAATGCACAGGAGACAAAAGACTACCAAAATAAAAACAGGAAGTAAAGAAACAAACTCAAACATTCAAACATGTTGATTGTTTGATTTAAAATCCACTGTCCTGGTGTAAGAAGGACAATTACAAAAAAATGTGTCATTGTCCAAAAACCTATGAACCTAATCATGGTCACATGGCTTCAGCATCATCATCACTAATGTCCTGTCTTCAGCATGATGATGTTGAATGCCACCAAAGTCTTCTGCAATGTCATTTTTGGTAGCAAAAACCTTCTCTGTGACATATAATAGCTTCAATACTCATGACTGGAGGATTAATGTCTGCATTTTGTGTTGTAGAACAACATGTGTCTAAGGTCTAAGGCTGTTAGCATCTAACAAAAAGGAGAAACACATTAAAAATAAATAAATTTTTTATATATATATATATATATATATATATAATTAATTAATTAATTAGTTAATTTTAA